>LPNX011011204.1:369309-381809 GCA_001517045.1 Pseudotsuga menziesii
ACACTCTTCATTAGTAATCAATTTATAGAATATAGATGGGTACAATGCACTACCACATGTACAAGGAGAGAGAGATAGTGGCATCGATGTGTTGTCAAAATAAATAAGAAAGTTACAATTGGAAAATTGGACAATTACTCATAATTTCTTGTTATGAATTGATAAGCCAAAAAGTAATTTCCAGCTTCAGTAGGTGGTGGCAAAGGATATATTCTTTCGGCACCTCTTTAACATTATTAAACACAAATCTTATGTTAGGTAAATAGTCCACCTCCATCTGACTAGGCAGCTTCTCTTAATCTGCATAAATCTTCTGTGATTGTGGGTGTGATTTTCTTTCCTACCAAGAAAGCATGCACCTATTTATTGATCTCAATCCAACTGCACCCTGGCGTTTTTTCTATTCTCCCATCTTTCATCATTTTCCTCAACTTTTGAACATGGTCCCACTTTCCAACCACTACATAGATGTTTGACAACATCACATAAGGTGCAACATTGTTAGGATCCAACTTGAAAAGGCATTTTGCCATATTTTCTACTAAATCTATATTAATATGGACCCTGCAAGAAACAAGTAAAGAACCTCATATGGTAGAATTAGGTTCAACTGGCATTTTCTTGATAAAATCTTGAGCATCATCTAGGAGCCCAGCACGGCCAAGCATATCAACCATGCAGCTATAGTGCTCCATTGTAGGTGTGATGCGATAATATTGACTCATAGACTCAAAGTACTGCCAACCATCATTCACTAAGCCTGCATGACAACATGCCGACAGAACACCAAGGAAGGTAATATGGTCTGGATTACAACCACAACATTTCATTTCTTCAAAAAGTTGGAGGCTTTGTTTTCCAAGACCATGCATGGCATACCCAAATTCTAACACACCATTCCCAATGTAGTTATTACGATTTTAAAGCAGACACACATCCATAAAATCAAGGACTGAGACAGTCGCATCAATAAGAAATTGTCATGGATTTTAAACTGGCATGCCCAAATGGTAACATGCCATTACCAATACCCTGAAATTGACATGGATTCTGAACTGGCATGCCCAAATGGTAACATGCCATTCCCAATACCCTGAAATTGACATGGACTCTAAAATGGCATGACCAAATAGTAACATGCCATTCCCAATACCCTGAAATTGACATTTATTCTAAACTGGCATGCTCAAATGGTAACATGCCATGAATTCTAAATCGGCATGCCAAAATGGTAATATGCCATACCCAATTCCCTAAACTCGATTATGAGCTTGCCCAAATAAAAAACCAAAAAAACAGTAACCAAACCAATTTTAAGCACAACCACATAAAATATTCAATGGTAACAAATCAGATTACTAACATCCACAATGCAGCAGATCAAAGATTAACTAGCATACCCAGATGCTAACGGAACATTCCCAATGGATTTGAATTGATTTCAATAGAGATCCAATAAAAAACAACGAACATAAATATCCCTACATCTATCTAATACAAACTGCCATAAATTTTGCACTATTCCCAAATGGCAGCATGTCGATTCCCAGCGCCTTGAAATGAATTTCAAGCAAAACAAAATGAATAAATCTACATACATATAGACACATATACGAATTAACAGAAACCAAAACATACCCTGTATCGATTTACCAAGTTCTTCCACTTGCATTTGCACTGCTTGGAGCTCCTCCTGAAACCCTTCTCCTTCATCCTCAAAGAAATGAGCTCCCACAGAGTCTTGTTCCTCTTTGTCTAAGTGAAATCCTTCTCAAGCTCAGCCCTGATTGCAATGAATTCCTTGGTCTCTTTGAATCCCCATTGAGGAATCCTATCATCCTTCTTGAGGTTGTTATTAAGACCACCACTGCCATTGTTTGTAAGAAGGCTACTGTTATTGGATCCTCCAAGGTGGTTTCCTGAGGAAATTGCAACAGTGGGAGTTAACTGCAGAGGCAGGGCGACCATCACCCCCAATCACATGCCTTTGACTTCTCCGCCACCGCCCATCATCATTCTCGCTTGCTTTAAATATTGATCTTGGAACAGAGGATAGAAGTGCCGATGAAATGCCAAATAATGAAATTGGTTCTGGTAGAAGACAGCGCAGGGGAAATCCCGCCATGAGAGGTTTCTGATAGAGACAGGGCCGTGTGGTAGGGTTTTCTTCATATTTAGAGTTGCAATATGGGTTATGAAGTAATATGTAATTTTTAAGCTTAGCTTTTCCATGTGAATGTGTAATGGAAAATATAAAATCAAATGCCAAAAATTTAAAATACAATTACACATGTGTACATAGCTAAACGTAGCTCTAACCTCCACACTAAGATATCTTTAGTCTATTCAATGGATATGGGAAAAATGAATCTAGGTTTTGAATACCGAGAATGGTTCTTAGTCTCTAAATAACATAAGAAAGGTACACCAATTCCTTTATGCACTACGCAAGTCTTCTCATAATCAAGGGCTATGTAAAATGGCATGGAGTCACACCTCTACAGGGGTTTTTGACACTTGAGTTGGATATGGATGCCATTATAATTTCTAAGCAACATGGATGGGTCATTGATACTTGCCAATCATCGGTGAATGAAAAAAAGTGCATTATGATGTTTTTGAAATTTTGAGGATCCCTCCCTTTATAGCTCGTTTTTGGACTTCGGAGTTGATATACGTGCAATGAGTAGGTTCTATGCAATGGAAATGGTTGTTGAGGGATAAACGTGGTAAGTAGGGAAACACTAGCTTTCCTCTCTAATTGAACCTTTTTTATATTAGTAATTATGAATGAAACCTATAAACCGTGACACAATCCCTCTTTAGGGTGTCTTTGGCATTTGATTTGAATTCATCTTCCATTATGATATTTTGGGCACTTTGGATGGGTCTTGAGTCCTTGAACATACTAGGGGAAGAAAAAAAAGAGCCTCGATCCCCGACCCTTACTTCCTAGGATTCCGTGGAAAAATCCTCAAACCAGTACATATGAACTGTGCATGGTATTACTAACCTAAAAAATTAGTACATGGAAACCACTACTAGGTTAGTTATAAACCAAGAATATGTATGAAGGTCTAATGAGGATCGTGGGAGTGTAAAAGGGCATTAAATGAATCTTACTTCTCTCAATCACCATGCAATACACTTAGACCTATAAACCATATCTTTTTTGGGGGGATCTATACAACATAAGTGTTTCTTAAAGAGACATTATGATTTATTTTCTATAGTTGATGGTTATTTGGGTGTAAATAGTGCTCAAAGAAGGATATCAAGGGCCTTAGGAATTTAAAAACATTTCTCAAGCTCAAGCATCATGAAATTTGCACTAAAATGCCACATAGGACCTCTATATGTTGTCTTTACCCTCTAACTAGGATATGAGCTTCATTAATTTGTTTGAGATAGCAAAGATGGATCTAGGGTATTAAACGATGGACAAAAGGAAAAACAAGGACCTTACATAAGAAATGAACCTTATAACCCTAAGAAATACTAAAGAAAGATAACAACTATGAAACACACACTCCTAGTGGGTTCTTTCACTTCCGAGTATGATCCAAAATGGATCAATACATATTTTTTCATTTATTTTAGTTATTTTTGGATCGAAAGATTGGGTGAATTGATTTGATGGGCCCACTTTAGGGACAACTCTCACTTTGTATATTTGGGGTTTGGAACCTTACGAGGCCTATTTGAGGGCTTACATGGTGTCTTTTGGGTTCAAAAGATCATCACTTACACAACTCCCTTAACACAATTCCACACTTAGATTCCTTTCCAACAATGCAAGATTCATCTTAATCGAAGTCCATATGAAGGAGTTATGCCTTTTGCAAGCTAACCTATCTAGTTGACCACCATGATACCATGTGGATTCCTTGTGATCTCTCATTTCTCGCACATGAAATTAAAAGTTGGTTACATGTGGAAATTCAAGGACATTTTAGAAGGTACAAAACCCTAACCCTAATCAAGAATCAATGAATGAAAAAAACCTAAAAATAACCCTATATGGCATAAGAAATAGCATCTACCCAAAATATGTGATTAGTGGAAAAGGGTCATGGAGGACACACACGATTTATGCATGACAAGTAACAACTTATTTTTTAAGATGATCAACATCATCATTCTGATTGTACTCATCATAATTGTCATCATCACCATCATCACCATTCATTTCATTGCCATCATAATCATCGACGATGTCGTCATTGTCATTGTCATTATCCTCCTCATCATCATCATCATAATCGTCGTCATCATTATCATTGTCATCATTCTCCTCATTATCAACAACATTATCATCATCATCATAACCATCCTCAATATCATAATCATTATCCTCATTTTCATCTTCAACATCTGGGTGTAAAACTGGATGCAAAAGTGGATAAAAACATGGATGCAAAAAAGGATGCAACAAAAGTAGTGCAAAAGTGGGAACATAATGGGGTGCACCAAAAATGGATGCAAAAGGTGATGCAAAAGTGGATGCAAAAAATGGTGCAATCATGGAAGCAAAACATGATGAACAAAGTGGCGCAAAAGTGGATACAACCATTGATGTAAAATTGGATACAAAATTGGATGCAAAAGTGGATGCAACAAAAGTAGATGCAAAAGTAGTCGTAGCACCCAACGCAAAACCCAATGCAAAAGTGGATGCAAAAAGGGATGCAATAACCGATGTAAAATTGGATGCAAAAAAAGATGCAAACGTGGATGCAAAAGTTGAAGCAAAAGTGGGTGTAAAAGTAAGCGCAAAAATGGGTGGGAATTGGGACGCGAAAAAAGTGGATGCAAACGTGGATGCAATAGTAGATGCAAAAAAAGACGTTAACATGGATGCAAAATGGGATGCAAAAAGGGATGAAAACGTGGGTGCAAAAGTGGACAAAAAAATGGATGCAAAAGTGGATGCAAAAATAGCTGAAACAAAACGAGATGCAAAAATAGACTCAAAACAGGATGTAAACTTCGATGCAAAACTTGGCGCATGAAGGGATGCAAAAAAAGAAGCAGAAGTGGGTGCAAAAGTGGATGTAAAAAAGGATGCAAAATTGGATGAAAACAAGGGCGTAAAAGTTGAGGCAAACATGGGCATTATAGGGGGCGCAACAAGAGTAGATGTACAAACTAGGCGCAAAATTAGGTGCAAAACTAGGCTCAAAACCTGTCGCAAAACCTGATGCAAAACTTGGCGCATAAGTAGGAGCAAAACCCAGCGCAAATTACGCCACAATTTGCGCTAGATTTAGAAAAAGGACGCAAAAAACACCTAAAATAGCACCAACCCGTGAAATTGCACCATTTTGTCCAAAAAATGAAGAAAAATACACTGAAAGATGGTCTAGACGCAAAAAAGGATGCAAAAAGAGATGCTAAATCCAGTTTTTGTTGTAGTGTATCTCTTTTAAAAAACCTCATCTATACTTGTCCACGTGAACAATGTACCTATGTAAATATTGAAGAGAGGTCTTATATGTGGGTTTAATAAAAGTTTAAGGAGACTGTTTGTAATAGCCAGTTGATAATCATCTTCAGATGCTCTGAATTCTGGTTACCTGATCCTTCCAAAAACAGGTTTATGCCTGATATTTTCTGAGTCCATGAACATAGCTGTGAACCTCAATATTGGTTTTTCTTTTCACTGCTCAAACTGTCTTGTGTGAAGCTGAGTCAAGTTGGCCAGTACCCCATTGGCTTCTTTTAGTACTCCTCTCATCTTGTGTTTTAAGGCACATGTCCTGGTGGAAAAAGTTCTATATGAATGACGAGAACAAAGTCTGTGCTCATGATTGAAGTTTGGAATATAGGCGTAAAATTGATTGTCTATGAATTATAGTTAATTTTGTTTTTTGTACTGTTAATAAAAATTGGTTTCATGACTCAGCTCTTTTTCCTGTGTGGTCAGGTGAAGTAGCAACCTTGAAATGAGGTAATTGTGCCACAAGATTGTTAGGGTAAAACAAATTTTCAATCCATCTTACTTGCCTCTTTCAACTCATACAAGTAGTGTATTTTGGTAAATCCAATTGCTTTAGCATCACTGCTTTGAGTATATTTGCTTTAATATCACTACAGATGTTAAAGATGCTGGTAATTATCACACCTTCAACATATGCTGGTAATTATTTTTACCCTTATAAGCCTGAAATTACCTTTGAATCTTAAACTGGCTGAGGTGCCGGATCAAGTGTCGGATGGGGTACCGAAATAAAAATTTGAAAATTGGCATGTTATGTGGTAAAGGTAATGAACGTTGAATGGTTGGATAAGTCTTAATTATTCTAAATTAAGGATTATTATTATAAACCACGTGCTTTTGCCTTTAATGTAAAGTTCGATAAATGGTGGCATCGTATGATAACCTTATTATCTATATAGTTGATACCCCACCATTTCTTTGAAAATAATTTTATGACATTAACCTTCGGCAATACTTTATTTTATGTTATCAATGTGTCATTTTTAAATAAAAATCATAACATTGATATATTGCAATTGGGATTTTTTAAGCGCCATGAGGTTACGGTTAATTAAAACATGTTCATATGCGCATAATTCACTGCAACGTGGGAAGTACATGCCTCAGCTTGCAATGATTTCCTTTACCACGTCCGTCGTTATCATTACCTTCACTTCCTATCGTTACCACCCTTCGTTATTATACTTTCGGCCTGTTTCCAATTTTTACCATCGCCAGTGAGAGAAATATTGATGAAGTATTTGAATTGTCTTTGAATTAGCTGCATGCTCTTTATTAATTCACTATCTCATCCTTTTTCCTAGTCTCCACGATGCTTAACCGGCATGAACCCTTGGAGTATGGGAAGCTATTATCCATGCCTGAGTTTCTAGCTTGCAAAGAGATGTTCATTCGGGATGGGTGGCATTCTTTCTTAAAAAATTTACAAGGCCATGATGATGCTGTCTCCTTGCATTTTGCCTTAGGTTTTGACGCGCACATAGCCAAGGTCGGGTTCTTGGAGTTTCCAGTTACATAGGAGTCAATTGCATTAGCTACGGGACTCCTGCGTACAGGAGATCGATGGTTTAAGAATTTTCGGTTGCCCCGTAAAGATTATGACTGTGTCTTCAAACCTGAGTTTTTGGTCGTAAAAGGAGAAAAGGGCTTCTCAAAGCTCTAGGTCAGAGAGGAATTTCACAGTTCCTTAACGGTCATCACCGAACTCATTACCTGTGAAGGACGATTTTCTACATACAAAGCCTGTCATTTTTGCATGCTTTCTCACTTTGAGTTTGGTAAGCTTCTTAACTTTCCTTTTTATTTTTGGAAGAGCCTAGGTAAGATGGCCTCACAAGTTAGGAAAAATATAGAGCATCCGACTCACAGTCTATACCATCATGGGCTTATCAAAATGCTCATTCTAGATGAATTAAAGAAGAAGGACAGGGTATGGGAGCAATTTGTATATGAGCTGTCCAATTCTCATCTAAAACCATCCCTGGGAAATGAATCCTGTGAGCCTTGTATTCCTGATCTTGTTGATAAGGCCTCTTCTATAAATCTTTCTGTACATCAAAATAGTCATACTCAGGAACCAGCTGTTAAGAGTTGTAAGAAAGTTGCCCCATCCCATACTAAGATGTCTCCAGTGTCTAAGGGGCAGCATGTAAGCTCTCAGTCTGGGGGAGAAAAGGGTCATGAACATTTGTTTACTTCACCCAATCTAAGATTTACTCGTAGCATGGCTGTTAAATAGAGGAAAAGGGAATCCAAAGGTAAGGAGCCTGTACATGTTGAATTGTCTTCATCCACTGCTTCTTCTGCCCATGATAATTCTGATTCCCATGGCTCTCATCATTATTCTTCAATACCAAGTCCTGTAAGTGAGCCTTTGTTGCTAGCATCACCTTCAAAATCTAGTTTAAAATCTGCTAAAGAATCACCTTCCAAATCAGGTCCAAAGTCTGCTAAATCCCATAAGTCGGATGCTTCAGCTCAAGGAATTGATTACTTTCTGCAGAGGAATTTTAAGTTGACAAAGAAATTGTAGGAGTATGTGAGATTGGACCGCTTTATCAAGCAGGAAAATGCAATTTTAAAGGCTAAGGTAGCTTCTTTACAAACTTTAGTTGATGATATTATAGGGTCTAATCGTAGTCTCAGGAAATAGCTAAAGAAAAAGGATAAATAGTTTGAGAAGTTGATTAGTGTACAACAACAAACTGCTCCATCTCCTTCTCAAGTTCAAGTCCTCTTTAATACCTCAGCCTCAGTTTCTGGAGTTTGATCCAAGGCTTGATCATCTATTATGAGTTTCAAATTTTGTCTGTCTGGAACTTGCTTGCATAGGGACATGCAAGATATTCATTCTAGGGGATATGTTGGCCTCCTATTTTGACTATCCATCACTATACTTTCTATTTTAAAGTCTCATGAATCAAGTAGTAATCAGCCTTATTTAGTGATGTTTTGTGCATAGTTGGGCATTTTGAAGAACAACATTGCTAGGTGCTTTGGTAAGTGACTTTTTAATTGTTTATTTATTATTTTGCTTTGTTTTACATATATAATGGAACTTTTCATTGTCATTTAATAGTGGGTTAATTAATAAGTCCTTGTTTCTTTCATGCAGTGGTCTTTTGCTCATTTTGACCCAACGCTTGTCCCGGTGCTCCAAAGATACATGTTAACTGAACCAGCAATTTCGGGGATTCTGTCCATAGAGGAGATGTCTCTCTTGGGTTCAAATTGATTTCCCGATGCATGTGAAGATTATTCAGGTGCTATTTTGTGGTTGTCCTTTGTTCAAGGGGCTGTTGTCTTCCATATTTAGCAGCAGATGGATTTCAGGGGATTTTAATTCAATCTTTTAGTTCATGTATGCCGAGATAGGTGTAGAGTTGTTACATGGGTCAATCCTTGTTCCAAGTTCGATTTTACTTTGTATTTCAAGTATAAATGTAACCTTGAAACCCTAAGTATGGATAGATACACTCAGAGAAGACTGTAAAACTCTGTTTTTATTAATCAATCAAGTGTCTATTTCCTCAAAGCTTTGATTTCAGTCTGGTAGGTGTTGAGGGCAGGGCCTACCTTCAAAACCAATCATTTATGTTTAAATGTTGCTTGTACTGCTGTAAGTAGAGTGATGTTGCATGCTTTGATACCATTTTTATAATGGAATGTTAATGGTTTTGTTTACTTGTGATTCGGAATAAGATTTATGTTTGCAGAAGACTAGTTGATATCATATGTATTCAGCTTAGCCTGTAGAATCGATTCAGTAGAGTAGTAAGAGTGGATTTGGGTTTTAAACCTCTTTGACTCCCAGCATGATACTGTTTGTTTGATTATTACAACCCTTGTTCAAAGAATCCATTCAGAGTTATATAATTTACAAAACTGTATGATGAATTTGATTATATTCAGTTTGATGTAGAATCAACTTAATGGAGGATTGAAAATAGAATGGAATTTCATATTTCTTTTATTGCCAGCATTATATTGATTAGTGGATGGCTACAATATTGGTTTAGAATCCTTTTGGCTATCAAGTTTACAAGAATGTAGGGTATTTTCGAATTGTATTGTGTGGATTTTAAAAAGAATTTGCAGTAGCAGAGGATTTAATTATTTTTGTTTACAAAGTATCTAGGTTTTCCAAGTAGAATTTTGAATTGGTTACATAAGGATATGAATCATGCTTTTGTCCACTACAGGGTGTTGGATGAGCTCAAGGAAAAGAATTATAGTTTGTTAATAGATGCTAGCATTGTTTCCTAGGATTTAAACACTAATCTCACAGTACATGCAGATGAGAGTGGGTGTGTATTCTCTGAATATTTCCAATAATCTTTTGTGTGCATAGAACATAGGTAGAGTACATTTGACATTAGCAGTAAGTTAAAATTCCTTTTGTTAACTATTTATGAATGATTTAGGTTAAGAAGAAACATATTTCATTTCAGTATTTGTAATAAGTGTTTATATAAATTGTGGCATTATATTCTTTAGGGTTAATGGATGAAGTTTTAGATACAATATAAGGTCATTAAGGTTGACTCATCATATTCATTCTGTAGGTAAGTTTGGAACTAGGGTTTTCCTTTATTAATTTATTTACTTCTGTGATTGCTTGCTCTAAATAATAGATCATAATTGCTATAGCTTAGTATAGATCATTGATTGCTTTAGAAGATTGTTGTAGCTTAAGGTTGCAGTAGGTTACATTGAATTTTACAGTATTGTAGACTGTAAGATAGGGATTAACAAGTTGATTTCCTTTCTTTAGAAAGACCTAGTAACTCTTAGCATTGATCATTTAATCAAGTAATAGCTTCATCAATTACATTTTGTTTCTAGTTTGTGAGTAGACTAGAATTTCTCTAAGTATGAGCATTGAAACTACTTTGCCCGCACATATGGTGTAGCAGCTCGAAGTATACGTATTCCGGTCGATAATTAAATTAAGGTAAATTAAATAACAATAATTTTACCCAACATAACCAACAAAGAATGAATCATATAATTCTCTCGCACAAGCTGGGAAGTATGCCTTGCTGGAATGTATTGCTTGATGTATGTAAAACAAGGATTTTCAGTTTGTTTCATCTATTCCTTGTGTAAGTAAAAAATTCCAGCAATCTCAAATGATTATGTCTGTAGTTGTAATCCTTTTTCACTGAAAGTAATATATATATGTATATATATAATGTGCTCCCTTTAAAAAACAAGATAATATGTGTGTATGCGGAGGCGCGGACTTATTTGCAAGGTTATCAAGTATGAAATTATCAAGTATGCAAGAACTTTCTCTACACATGGTTGACATTTTCTCCTTTTATAAATAAATAAAGTGTATTTTAGATTTTTTTTATGGGGTGATGCACAATCATGGACTCCTTTAAGGACACTTTAGATGCCACATAATACTGGAATAAACGGAAAACTCTGATTCTAGGTGACAAATAGGGGTACTTCCCTAACTTATTTTAAGATGAAGTAAAAAGAGAAAAGATAGGTAATTGAATCAAATTTCATAATATATAGTATTTGTGTAGATAAAATGTGTGCAAATGATTATAAAATTAGTTTCTGTGAAAGTGGGTTTTCAAATTTTCAGCACATCTTAACATATATGTTTGTGCAGGTGCAACAATATATGAGGTAAATGATGTCCATTTGGGATAAAATATTGCAGAAATATAAAGGACATATGGGCCTAGTGAAACACTATTTATTTGGAATTTTTCATGAATTATTATTTTTATTATTAATTATTGAAGTCAGAAAAGCTTGAAATTAAAACCTTATGTGCGAGTGCAACGCTTTAGGGGAAAAAATTAATGAAATCCTTGATTTCTTAATATAAGATCACAGAGCTTGATCTCATCTAGTGCACCATATATTTTTTATGGGAAATGGTGATGGAAATCAAAAGTTATATAACAAACAATCAATGTATGTATTTTCACAAACTAACGTGTGTCATTTAGAAAAATAATTTTAAATAAATAAAACATAGTTTTGAAGGAAAAAATTATATATTCAGAATCGTCATTTCGTACTCTACAATATCGTACATTTTCATAAAAAAATATTGTGTATGTCATATCAAAACATGGGATCTAATCTGAGCATATTGATAGAGTTCTAAAAGACAAGCAATAGCCCTGGTTGATTTGTCCTAGCCAATAGGTTCGATATTCTGAAGCTGCTTGCAAACCTAATGCCAAACCTTAATCCCGCCAATTATTTAAATTTTCAAATAACGCATATGCGATATAACGCATAAGCGATATAGCTTATCCCTATCGCATATGCGATATGGATAAGCTATATCGCATGTGCGTTATATCGCATATGCATTATATCGCATATGTGTTATATCACATATGCGATACATAGAATTACATTCAGATCTAATTTATGTGGTATGGCTTCTAGATTCACAATGTCACTAGCTACTTCGAAGTTGTATGGGTGGTGGGTTCCCACTATAGATTACTTCATGGAAGTTCTTTAATGTTGCTAGCATAATTGAACTAGGTAAATTCTAATGGTGCTATATAGGTAAATTTAAACTAATTTGTTTTTGTCCTAATGCATCATTGTTCACCACCCTCATCCTCATCATCATCACCACCCTCATCCTCATCATCATCATCATCACCCTCATCCTCAACTTCATCATCATCATCATATAGTCATCCTCCTCCTCCTCCTCATCATCATCATCATTGTTCATCATCATCATCATCACCATCACCCTCATCAACTTCATCATCATCATCATCACCCTAATCCTCATCCTCATCATCATCATCATCACCCCCATCCTCAGCAGCATCGTCATGGTCATCATCGTCATCATCATCATCATCATCATCAGATGTCATCATGCCCTCATCCTCATCCTCCTCCTCCTCATCATCATCCTCATCCTCCTCCTCATCATCATCAGCATCACCCTCATCCTCATCAACTTCATCATGGTCATCATTGTCATCATCCTCAT
>LPNX011011204.1:396109-414640 GCA_001517045.1 Pseudotsuga menziesii
GGCTAGCATGGCATCATTTTGGATTTGTCACAGCTCAAAAACTAGTATGGTAGATAAATAACACACCAAAGTATATGTGGTAAGAATTTGGCCAAGTTAGACATGAAACTGATTCTAACAACATGTACAATGAGGAAATACTCCAGTTTAGATGGAATCTTTTTAATACTAAGAAAATACCTTCAACTATACTTCATATCTTGTATACTCGCACACATAGTATATCATAGCTAAATGGAGCCGCTCAACACACTACAACTTAAGGTGATGTAGAAAGATCTATGAGCAACATATAAACTAACAAATTTAAGTTACATTAGGAATCTTGCATGAATGGGATTGAGATATTTATGCATGACAATTAATTTATCATGCACTTGAGACTTTGTAATGATTGTCAAGGGCTGAATATAGCCAACTAAACTTTGTGTAGCTTAAACCCCTTTAATGGTGTGCAACACTTTGTTTTCATGTCGCAATGATATTTTCTGTTTAACATAGTTTGAACAACAAATAAAGAGTTTTTCTAGTCTATTTCAGCCTTTCTATTTTATAACATTTGATTAAGCTAAACGCTAATAATGATATAAAATTCAGTAACTATGTAATTATGGGCAGTGATTTGACTGTTAAGACTTTAAAAGTTTAATGCCAAACAAAAGGATCATTGAAAGAATAACAAGCACAGTAGAACAAAAGAGAATACAAAAATTTATCCCAAGAAAACGTACATACATACCTGTTTGGGGGGAAGAGGTGGGTTGACAACAACCTCGCTTTGGTGCTCTTCAAGCACCACTGTCACAACAAGTTCCTACATAAATTAACATATGTCAAAGCGATATGTAAGTTACAAAATGATTTTTCCAAACAAAGAGAAACATAATTAAAAGCATATATATAATTAAAAGCATATTTCAAATAATACTTGTGTCTGCGAATCTACCTCTGCATGAAAGGGAATAGGCTGCGAGACAATATACTCTTCGTGGGCAACCTGCACAAAACATGTCAAGTATCAAAATTAGGATGCATATTGAATACATTACAATCTATAAGTCATAAATATATATAAATAAAGCTGACAAATTAACAAGTATAGTTCTTACCCCTATTGGTGAAGAACCAAACCCATAGGCAATATTGACAGCCACATCAATGTTCTCAACATTGATCGATGGACTATGCAACTATAATGTGCCATGGGATACCAGCTGTATATTTGTTCACAAATATTGTTAGATAATTAAATAGAAATAAAGTGCGAAACAATTGAATATTTTGACATGAAACAAAATATAATATTAAAATAATGAGTTTCACTTACAAAGCAAAGTAATCCATCATCTCGGAAGTCAGAAGTAGGGGCATAGCATATGCCTCCACATGATGTGCAAGGGTGTGGAGTAACATGACGCTCTGAAGACTCTGCATCTCCTCTGTGATCTATAGATGGGCCCGCTGTAGAAGTGCCAGCCCCTTGGTCTACATTGCCTTGGACATCAGTCCCATGCTCAAGCAATGTCTCTGCCATGTCAAGTAATGCCTCCTATGTATACTCAATGACAGGACCTGCAGGAGGATATACCTGAGGGGGTTTTGGTGTGCATGGAGGGCGTGGCACACGGTTGGGATCTATCCTGGCTCCTTCCCTATCTTGGGGAATCCCATGACCAACACCCCGGTTTCCTAAGAGATCAAAGTAGTTAACATGTTTCCCTAGGATGAATTATGCATACAAATTCCTAAGGAATTAAAATGGGATGTCCCTATTACCATGGGGGTCTTCATCGAAGACCATATACCAACGATCCATCCAATTAGCCTTTATATTTGGTTCAATGCACCAGTCTATGGAAATGTGTGCTCGACTGGTAGGTGGAACCAATCCAGTGCTGGGGTCCCGAAATAATGAAAATAACTGGTCTTTAGTAATTTTAAGGGATTTGATGTCTTTATGAGTCAATCCATCAGAGTAGTATTGCCTCCTAGATTCTCTGTATGAGGTAATGTTGTATAGAGCTCCTTGGGCATCGAAAATTGTGTTTGTTATTGTGTCCAAGGCATCGGCTAAAGAATTTCTCAAATGACCCCCCCCTCTAATGGATGAGCTAAGGCGCCTCAATGATGCCAAGCGTGCAATAATCTGTTTGTTTCTATCTTGTTCCCCCTCCGGGTCTGGGTTTGGTTGTGGGTTAGGTTGTTGTGGGTTAGGTTGTTATGGGTTATTAGAGGGTGGGTTTTCCACATTCTGTTGTTCATTTGTGTTGTCTGTTAATATTTAAACATAAAATTGCATGTTAATTTACTTAGAATCATTATTTGATTGTTCACATTCAATTATTTTTTTAAATTTGTTCAAAATAATTATAAAAACAAAGAAATTATGAAAAAAATTAAAGAATGGAAGGTTAAATGAAAAGGATTGAACTAGCATAAATACCTGCCATTGGAGCAATCCACCTCGGCACCACCTCGAACTCGGCCTCGACCTCGAAAAGGTAAAACCCAAATCACACCTGCAGTTTTTCGCTCCTCCGTTTTTTCGCTCTTGTGTTGTTTCGCTGTCCCGATGATGTGAAAATGAGCTCACGGCCTCTGTTTTATTTTTTTTTCTGCTTTTGAATATCGCAAGTGCGATATATCTCAATTGCGATATACTTCTTTTGTGGTCCCCTTACAAAAAAAAACATGTTTTACAAAAAAATGCCTTTCAACTTCTTGAGGGTCTCCCCCCCACTTGTTCTATCCAATATTTCATTGATTTAATTTTTGGTGCATCCATACAAATGATTTTTCTTACCAATTATCTCCACATAAAGTTATTGAATTAGAACATAAGATTAATCCCTTGTGGGATCTGGCCATATCCAACCTATTTCTTCCCCTAATGGCTCCTTTTCCTTCATTATTCCAAAAGCATAGAAGTGGTTCCCTATCAAATATTCTCGTGCTCTTAATAAGATCACTACAAAAAATTGCTATCCCTTGTCATAGTATGATGATTTTCAAGGGTAACAAATTCTTTACCAAGATGAAATTGTTGAATGGGATAACATCATTAGGTTTGCGTGAGTTCGAGTGACACCTATAAGATTGATTTAAGACTAAGTTTCTTCTACATCCAAGTATTTTCATTGTGATATATCTTGAAAAAAATATCATTTTTAGTAAAACGTAGGAAGAGAACCTATGTGTGCACTTGGTACTAAAGCTGCTTGGAACTCACAAATTGCAGGTTACTCACAAAAAGTATTATATTGGGAAACCTCCATTCACTATCTAGGATTTCTTATTGATAAAATTGGAATAGGTGTTCATCTTTCCAATGTGCAAGCTCTTGTTAACTGGCTCATCCCCTCATTGTTATTGCTTGAAAAAGTATTTATCAGTGGCCTAAATTTTTATCAACATTTTACCACTCATTTATCTCACATTTCATACCCCCTACATCAACTCTCCAATCCACTTGTGTTTTCCTAACAAAGTTAATGGATGAGAGTTCTTGGAACTCAAACACTACATTGTATTTGAAATTGGTTTTGCACCTTTTAGATTCGCAATATCCCTTTGAGATTGAGACAAATGCTTCACACTATGCTACTAGTGCCATATTAAAATGGGTTGGTCATCCCATGAACTATCTTTCCAAGACTTTGACAAACGCCAATCTGAAGTACAACACGTATGACAAAGAATTTTGAGATCTAACGAAGGCCTTGAAGCAATGGTGGCATTATGTTTTGGATAAGGAAAACATTTTTTGTACTAATAATCATCCCTTAATCTTTTGAATTCATAGTCTAAGAGTTAAGAACAATTCCATCTCAAACATGCCTCCTACCTACAATAGTTTCACGTGGTCTTTAAATATAAGAAAGGGAGTTCAAATTAGGTGACAAATGTGTTGAGTTTCCCTCCAACTCAACCAATGAACATTTTGGATGTTCCTTGTGTTGCCTATGAAGCTTGGAACAACTATATGCTACTAGTACTTTCTTTGGGTCAGTTTGGCAAGCCTTTCATCATCCCACCCAAATTAATTTGTATTTGGGAGGGTTGGATGTTTATGCATAATTAAATTTTCCTACCCAACACTCTAGGCTCCTTAGTTTTGATTTGGGAAGCTCATGTCTCTTGATATGGTGGACATTTTGGCCCACTTAAGATGTGTTGACATGGAAAAATGACCCTTCATCAGCAAGGATAGAGTGTCCAACGGAGGTCCCAATTAGAACTTCTTTCATTTGTGATGGCACTTTTGACTACTGTGTGGACCCAATTGTCGTTTGGATGTGTACACTTTTTTGTGATTTTATTCTATTTTAAGACCCTATTATGTAGATATATTTATAGATGTAGAATGCATTTCTACCTAACTTATCCTAGCCATGAGCTATTCTTACAATTAAGCTAAGAATGAGCATGAACCACATTAATTTTCATATGGAATAAATTCATATACATATGAAACCATATGATTCACTTAATATTAATAGAGTGAAAATAGATGTAGATAAATCAACAACCAAATACATTACTAAAGTCCCTCTCTCATTCTGGTACAAACACTTAAAGAAGATTAAAATATCAATTGCCTGAGAGAACTCACAAGTGTGGGTTTTCTATGTGTAAACGAATCCCCTAAAGAACGACCTACTATGATTGACATTGTGGGTGTACTCCAAAAACATCTGAGAGGCCCATTTCTAAGAGTTGTCGGCATTCCAATCAAGCATAACACATTTGCTGGGTAGTTCTAAAAAATGCATATGCGATATATCGCATATGCGTTTGCTAAATGTTGCATATCGCACTTGCGATATATCGCATATGCGTTTTGGAAATGTTACATATCGCATATGCGATATGCGTTTTGTAATGTTACATATCGCATATGCGATATTTAACATTACAAAACACATATGCGATATATCGCATATGCGATATACATTTCCATGAACCTTCGCCTTGTGTTTGGGCTCAGGTTATTCCGAACGTACCATCAATAATGCATATGCGTTCTTGATTTGCACTTCGGAAGTGCGTTTCTGATTTCCTAAGTGGCACCAAAAAGTGGAACCAACTTCGTGCGAGTGCCCTTATGTGAGTTTTATTTCATTCTCCTACATAAAACTTTCATTTGAGAAATATAAATTACCACGGACACATTGCAATAAGCAAAATTTAGATATCCCCATGGTGATTTTTGTTGTGTGAGGAAGTGATCTCATTTCGAAGATCAGGTATTAAAATAGGTTTAGGAAGAGTATAAGCTGTGTTTTAAAAGGATATGATAATCATCCTACAAACCTCCCTTTTTACATGCATAAATTATGACATTGGTATTTTAACATGAAGGATTTATTTTGGTCTCAATAAGTGTGGGAGACAGTAAAAAAAGGATATGTGTAACTAACAAAGAAGGAATCATATAATTCTCTCACACAAGCTGGGAAGTATGCCTTGGGGGAATAGATGAAACAAAATGAAAATCCTTGTTTTACATACATCAAGCAATACATGAGAGCATACTCCCAAGAATAGTAGAAACAAAGAAATACAAGGATGAATGTGATAGATTGAAAAATTACTATAAAGGTATGAGAAAAGTAAAGAATGCTAAATTACATATGTTTAGAAGATATTTTCAAATTTTGTCAACCAAATATTCAGATTCAGTAGAATCCTTTAATAGTCATCGTGTTGGACTGATTAATAAAATTAAGTATCATGGAGAAACCATAGAGGATATAAAGGTTGTTGAGAATGTTCTTAAGAGTATTCTTCCTAAATTTGATTCCTTAGTTGTGACTAGCAGAATCAAAGATCTAAGCTAGTTTAGTGTTGATGAGATCCATGCCTCTTTCATAGACCATGAACATAGATTATGATAGAACAAATACATCATTGGAAAATACTTTTGCAGCAAAGTCAACTATAAGACATGGAATATGAAGGGAAATATTTAATATTATAGGTAGTAGAAGAAGATTTTCTAGACGTGGATAAATTTGTAGGCATGCAAATGTTATTGGTAGATGTCAAAATCAGAATTAGAGTCATCCAAGTGGTAAAATATTTGATAAATCAGGAATTACGTGTCCTTATTTCTAGAAATTTGGGCATTATGTTTATGAATATAAGAAAAAATAGCAAGACCAGAATAAGCAAGGTCAAAATCAGTTAAGCAACTCTAGCACTCCCACTAGTACAATGTTTATGACATGCACTAGAATTGTTGAAGCAATTCTTGTAACCATTTGAATGTAATGTTGGTCAAGAAATTCCATGCAACATATGGTATTTAGATTCCGGATGCAATAACCATATGACAATAAATATAGATATGTTTTCTAGTCGAGATAAATCAGTTCACGCAAATGTCACCCTCGATAAAAATATCTAAGTAGCTATTTTGGGAAAATGAACTATTAATATTCCGAACAAACATAGGGAGCATAAAATTATTTCTGTTGTATATTATGTTGCAGGCCTAAATAAAAATTTAAGTATTGTACAATTGTTGCAAAAAGGCTATAGAGTCTACAAAAAAGATAATCATTGTTTATTTGTGGACATGTATCTAAGCAATCAACTCATAGCTAAGGTAAAGATAACAAGCAATAACGTGTTTCCCCTAAGAATAAGTCCTGATATGAGAGGAAATATTGGGTAAGACACAAATAATGTGCAAAATGGAGGTACATTAGAAGAAGAAAGTAGAGAAGAATACCACTGATGTTCAAAGGAAGAGAGACAATGGTACAAAAATACGAGCAACATTTCAATGAGAGCTTCACGATGTGTCCTAGCTATGAAATTTTAGATTTGGAAATTAAATTTTTGGTTGAATGAAGTTGTTGCATATGAAGAATATGGTGAAATGTTTTTCATTGATTGAAAACCTCGGAAGAGTTTGTGAAAGTCGTGTATTTTCAGTAAATAAATTATAACATAGAGAATCACTTTTAGTTGTCACCTCAAATAGAGTGTGCACATCACTTGAAATTGTGGTTTTAAGGATCTTTGGGATAATGAAAAGGCCACCTATAGGAAGTTGCAATTACTTTCTCACACATTAATGTGATGATTTTACAAGAAAAACTAGGATTTATTTCCTAAAACATAAATATGATGCATTTGGTTTCTTTAAGAAGGTCAAGGCATTTTTGGAGAAGATAAGTGGCTACTTCATCAAGGAGTTAAGAATGGATAGAAGTGGTGAATACATATCAAATGACTTCTTAAACTTTTGTTAAAAACATGGCATGCACAAGTAATTTAACACGCCTTATACACCGCAATACAATAGTGTCACAGAGAAAAACAAGTGAACCATTATGGACATGGCGCAGAATATGATGACAACAAAAAAATTATCAAATGAATATGGGTTAAGGAAATGAAAACTGTTGTACACATTCGGAATAGATTCCCAACAAAAAGTGTGAAGAGAAAATTTCCCCAAGAGGATTGGACATGTATGAAAGATAATTTTTCGTATTTGAATGTTTTTGTGTCTGTACCATATCGACATATTCTCGATGATGAGGAGAGAAATAAATTATATAACACGGGACATAAATGCATATCTGTTAAGGTATTTAACATATACAAAATCATACAAGTTATAAGATCCCATCACCAAAACGTTAGTAACCAGCTGTGATGTTCAGTTTCTGGAGAAAGAAGCATGGGATGGAAGTGTAGATAAGACTGTAAAATTCATAATTCATGTCCCTCACGATAACATGATAGATGAAGTTGTTCAAACACAACATATAAGTCAAATCGTCGCACCATCCACTCAGAGAACTGTGCCACCTTTCACAGCACAAGATACTGTGTCAAATGTTGCAGCACAAGATACTCCTTCAAGTACACCAAGAGCGCAACAAACTACAACAAGAAATACAAATATTTTGACATCTTTATATCCAAGTTTAGCGAGCCTGTTGCCATGAGGAACTAGAAGTCAACGTGAGATACATAATGCTGAAACAAAAAAAATCATTTTCATTTTTTCTGTTATTTTCTCAAATAAATGATTCTCTAACATTTGAAGGAGCTATAAAAAAAATGATGTAAGGGAACCAGAATGGATGAAGAAATAGAATGAATTGAAAATAATATAACATCATGGGATTTAGTATATCTTCTTGAAGGAAAAAATGTGATAAAGTGTTAAAAAATGATGTAAGGGAATCAAGAATGGATGAAGAATTAGAATGAATTGAAAATAATATAACATCATGGGATTTAGTAGATGTTTTTGAAGGAAAAAATGTGACAAGTGTTAATTGTATTTACAAAAACAACCAAGACACTGACGGGAATGTGAAAAAGAGCAACGCAACACTAGGTGCAATGGGTTTCACACATGGATACAATGAGAACAGTTTTGGCTATTGCTCCACACAAAAAATGTTCTATTTACCAAATCGATGTTAAATAAAAAAATTTAAATGGTTATCTACCAGATGAAATATATGTGGAACAACCTCAATGCTACGAGATTCCAGGATAAGAAAATAAGATATAAAAGTTGAAGAAGTTTTTTTATAGATTAAAGCAAAAACCTAGAGCTTGGTACAGTTACATTGACTCATATCTTATATAAAATGGATTTCAAAGAAGTGCTTGTTAGAAAAAAATCTACATCAAAGCCAACAAGAAAGGTAACATGTTAATTGTTTTTTTTTATGTGGATGATCTAAACATTACCGATGATTTTAGCGCAAATGGTTTTAAATCAGTCATGAAAGATGAATTTGAAAAGATTGATTTGGGACTGATGAAATATATTCTAGGCATCCAAGTCGATCACTATGAAGAAGAAATATTTAATTCATATCCAAAGTATGGAAATGAACTCTTGAAAAGGTTTGATATGGAGAATTGCAAGCCATGTCCAACCCCTTTCATAGTTGGATTAAAGTTAAGCAAGGAGGATGATGGATCATTATTTAAAAGGTTGGTTGGAAGACTTATGTATTTCAAAGAAACAAGGAATGATATTATGTATGGACTCAGACTAATTTTAAGGTCTATAGAGCCTCCAAATGACTCTCATTGACAGGTAGGTAAAATGTTTTTGAGGTATAGGTGAGCGGCCCAAAATATTTTGGTTTTCTGTATTCTATCTCAGAAAACTTCAGACTTGTTATATATACTAATAGTGATAGTGGATACAATATAGATGACAGGAAAAACACACTTGGTAATTTTCATTTTGGTATAGTTTATGTTTCATTGCTGACGTCCAAATCCGGTTCGATCCTAAATTAAAATAAAATAATATGATTTGAGAACTTCAGAAAAATCCGCATAGGAATTCTCCTATTTCCATGTTGTTTGCTATGATTCCTTCCCACAGATTTAAACCTCCCTTAAATTTGTGGGTTGCTACTTAGAAAGGAGAATTATGGTTTTTTGTGAAAATTTTGTTTGAAAGTGAAAAGAAAAGGTTTTCTAAATGGAATAGTGTATATTTACGGTTAATAAATCCTAGAACGGAAACTTATTGGGAAGTTTGTTAGAGTGTAGCACCTAATTAATTATATTGTTAGTTGTGATATTATTGAGAATCAATTAAATATTAATTATCTACATTTCACAGTAAATTGACACGTCTTTTTAACCATGAATAGAATAAGAGATAAACTAGATTGCCACAGGTATTTAAGCATCCCATATTGGAATTAAAATCTCATCATATTGAAGAATTCACAAAGGAACAATACTGTAATTGATGCATCTAAGCAAATTTATAAGACTTATCCATATTGGTAGCACAATAGAGAAATCTAAAAATGATAAATAACCTTTGGAATCATAAACATTTGAGACAGTTAGTACATAGTTCAATAAGGACACCAGCGTTAGTCCAACAACAATGGAAACGTTATTGATAAATTGTTGAATCATCACATGAAAAAAATTTCCATCTGACATTATCGAGTCTACAAAAAAATTAGATACTCGGTTTGTTACAGGAAAATTGATCTCATTATTCTTCAACTTCAGTTATCATCTTTAACTTAGTTCGGTATGATTCCGCTAATTCATCAAAGGTTGGAATACCCAAAATTTCCATGTAATAATTGGTGAACATACACTTCTTCACGCATATTTTTTTTGACCCTTATCGATTATATGATTGGCACTATCATGAGTAACTTCATAATATTTTATCGACAAACGGACTCTCACAGGCTTCATGGAATCTAGGCGAAGAAGATCTCGGCGAACATTATTCAAGTGTTCTTTCCATTCACATAGTTTTTCATAATTTGAATCAACCTTCTTTCTCTTATCTATATAATCAGTAAGGAGATCTGATAGATGTTCAAAAGCATTAAAATCATCCCATACTTCATGAATTCACTAAAATAATGAGTTGAATCCTTATAAAATACTCATTTCATGAGATAACTTCATCTTTGAAGTCCTATGCAGTAAATTTGAAAAATGTAGATGAAAAATTGTGTTCTTTATTTTCTTTCATTTGTGTTTTGATATCAACAAGCTCGATAACCCATTGAATCACTTTTACTTACACAATGTCTTTATGTTGTGACAACTATTGAATCTAGTCACATAAAATATACGTTTTTCAATCGTGTTTAGCCTTCAATCACAAATCTTCCTTTTGAGTTTGCAGTTTCACAGTTTTTCATTTTTCTTCCACCAGTGATTTAATCAAAACATATACAGAGTCATAATTGGATCTAGAAACTCCCCCATAGTTGTTTCTACTTCTACATCCCCACTTTGAATATCATGACAAGATGGTTTCTAAATGATTTGATTAGAAACTAGCTCAATAAGAAAATTGAATTTTCTCTACATCCCCTAGAGCCCCTTCTCATTATTTCTGTTGTTTTTTATTAAAACAACAATACCCTATGACTGTTATAGGTCCATCTCCAAAATATATTGATTCTTTAGCATCTTGCGGATCACAAGATTGTTTAGTTTCTAAAGTAATTTGTTTTGGAATAAAAAGTTCTATAGGTTGTTCCTTTTCTAGATCAATGAGTTCTTCAATAGATGTTTTGCGAGGAGCCTCAACTGAATTTACTTTTTCTTCGATATTAGTAGGGATATTGGTTGTAACTATAGGCGAAAAATCAACATGATAAACTGATTTACTAAAGGAAAGTTCCTTGCCTTGTAATCTATGAGTGTTTTGGATCAAGGAGTTTAGATTCTGTATGGGAGAAGTAGGTTAGTAGCTATTTACAGGATGTTTTCCTTGTTTTTTCATTCACATGTTATTTATCTTCATATTTAGTTGTAGCGTGAGTAGATTCTTTAGTTTCACCAGTGGTCCAGATTGCTTGTTATTGAAAGAATCTATTTCTTTCCTCTAATACTATGCATTTCAACTTCTTTTGGGTTTCATGTATTATCATTGTTTGACCTTGATCGGTTACCTTGCTCAATTTTTATTCAAAGCTATAGGATCCATCGTATAAAAAGTCGTATTGTATGGGCATGAGAAAATAGGCCTGGTATAATCCCTTTTGGATCACACATCCTCTTTTCGCAAAATATAATTTTAGATGAACTATCTCCATGGTGATAATATCACCATGAGCTGCATTCTTGAGATTGTTTGAGATTATTTTTGCAATTATCTTGTGTTATAGCTCATTTTATCACACTTGGTAGATCATATTTTTATGTCTTTCTCTGTCCCTATGCAGACTGCTTGGACCCCATCTTCTTAATATAAACTTTGATGCTCCAGAAAATCCCTTAAAACGTCTTATTTATTGATATACGCACTTCACCACCAGCTTACAGATAGCCTATACATGCACCTTGCTCCACTATGACCCACGTACATCAGGAAAAGTGTCCAAAAATAAAATATTTTGATTTTTCCTCATTTAGTACCCAATAACTTGACTATTGGCCTTCCATATGCCACGAAACGCTCCAAGTTGACCTTTTAATTCCTATTGAACGGTTATATATTGACCTACTTGGATGCATTAGAGGAGGAGAACTTGTGAGAGGAAAGAAACTATAGTGGATTTGTGCCCCATACTTACATACTTGAGTCTACATCTCTTTGTCCTTTCAGCAACCATTGATTATTTTCCAAAGATTTCCATTGTCTTGTGAGATTGTCATTGATATGGAGGATTGAAATTGTGGAGGCCTATGTGGAGGACTGAATATTTCCATTTCGATGAGGTGCTGAGAGAGTTTTTCACTTATATCTCTCTTTATAATTAATAGAAATATCCATTTCTTGTCCATTGTATTTCTATAACTATGAATATTTTTTCCCATGGATGTAGTTGTTAGGAACCCATGTCAATCATTCTCTTTACTATGTTAGTATATTGTTGTTGGATGCATATGCTTTGTAAGTCGTCCCATAGTAATTGATGGTCCATAACTTGTGTTATTGTTGTGAGGCGCATATGCTTTGTAAGCCGCCTGTAGTATTTGTCGATCCATAGTTTATATTGGCCCATGGTTTTGACCCATAGTATTGGCGCGCATAGTTTATATTGGACCATGGTTTTGACCCATGGTATTGGCGCCTATTTTTAGTATATAAGTGTGTGTTGAGGCCAAGGAAGGCACCGTGAAGTTATTTTGTATTGAGTTTGCTCAAAAGAAGTTGCCCCCTCGAAGTGGCTTGCGATTAATATAAAAGTGATTTTGAGTTCTGCTGCTATATCATGTGTTTTGATTACTTGTTTGTTGCACGGTCTTCACAACTAGTATGAGAGCACTTTCCTTGGCACAAGTGTGAAATTTTTATTTTTATTTTTCCAAAAAAAAAGAAATAAAGAGGGAAAAATTGGGTGGCAAATTTCAGATCAATTTTTGAAACTTTCTGCACAAAATCAGAAGAAAGAGATTGCATATCTGAATTCCCCTTTCAAAAATACGCAGTTTCAAAAAAAAATGATCTCATTTGGAGTTCTAAAAGCGGAGATATCGCGGATTTAAAATCAGCAATTTTTCAGAATTTCGGTGACAACCGCGGAAATTGCGGCGAGAAAATATTTTGACCGAGTGCCCAGATTTCTATTCCGATTTCCTAGGTTGAAGAAGAGTGGCTGCTCCAGTTCCGGAAACATGCTATAATAGCGATTCTGAGCAATATAGATCAGGTTTTTGAACATTGGGTGGAATTTCTGCCCAATTTTTTTTTTGTTGCATGTTTGGATCTGGGAATAATTCCTATCCGCTTAACTGTGGGAGGTACTTGGGCATAAGCCCTAAAAATCATTGTGAGGAGTACCACAGGAACCCCGAAGTAGCTGGCCCATTGAGAGGACCTGCCAGCGAAAAGGGCAACGACCCCTACTTGATTGACTAGTTCCCACCCGTGAGGTAAACCAAGAGCTGTCATTTGTGGCAAAGCGGTTATCAGTTTTACCTAAGCCGTGGAGTGAGGAGTACTACCCCAATATGGAAGCCGTCAGACAGCATTGGTGGCTAAGTGAATCCCTTGAACCGATAAGAAGCCACACATACCTGGGGTCCATATTTATTTTCAGTTGCACAATTGCATATTTCCTCTGTCCAGAACTATTGCCGGTCAGTTCCGCGCTGTTGCAGATCCATCTGTTGCCAATCACTTCTGCGCTATTGCAGATCCCTTCCTGAAAAATCTCCTGCTTATGGTTGTCACCCGCACAGGAGCAAAAATCATGGAGGAAGCACTTGCAGCCATCCAAGCCAAACTCCAGGAACTAGATGAAAAATTTCTCAGTCTCCATCTTGAGCATTCAGCTATGAACACCAGACGACAGTCCGAGTCTTCATCAACCAATGGGTTCTCTTCTTCCAGCAATTTTCGCGGTCCGAAGCTAGATTTTCCTCGCTTCAATGGTACTGATCTGACTGGATGGATCTATCGTGCAGAACAGTATTTCAGCTTTTATAATACTTTTGATGTCCACCAAGTTCCACTTGCCTCCTTTCATTTGGAACAAGAAGCTCTTCAATGGTATCGTTGGTACATCAAGGCTCATGAAGAGCCAAAATGGCCTGCTTTTTGCCAGCTCCTTTTGCACCGATTTGGTCCGAGTGCTTTTGATGACTTCACAGGAGCTCTCACTAAACTTCGCCAAACTGGCACTGTGAAAGAGTATCAAACTGAATTTGAGAAACTAGCTAATCACACGGAAGGATTACCTGATGACTTCTACCGGGGTTGGTTTATCAGTGGTCTAAAGGATGCAATTCGCTCTGAGGTCAAAATGTTCAGTCCCAACACAATGATGGAAGCCCTAGGGTTGGCTAAGTTGGAAGAAGACAAGATGGCATCCCAACAACGCTCCAAATCCTCTTTTGTTCCCTTCCGAAATATGGGTTCTCAACGACCTCCCATTCCGCCAGCTCCTCGCTCACCTCCAATCAAGCATTTGTCTGAAACAGAGATGCAGGCACGTAGAGAAAAAGGGCTTTGTTATAATTGTGATGAGAAATTCAGTCGGGGACATCGATGTGTTCAACAAAAGATCTATCTCTTGGATGTGGATTCTCCACCTGCCTCTGAAATTGGTGAAGAATTTTTCGATGTAATGGATGCTCCGGTTGACACTCAGGAGCCGCCTACTGACCCTCCATCTCAGGCCGACCAGCCCGAGATATCCCTCCATGCTTTAGCTGGAGTCACTACCCCCCAAACAATGCGGGTACGCGGTTACTTCAAGAAGCTTCCTCTTACAATACTCATTGATTTCGGCAGCACTCATAATTTCATTGACCCTCGGATCGCCAAACAAGCTGATTGTTTTATCCATCCTTGCTCCAACTTTGAAGTCATGGTTGCCAATGGGGGCACCTTACCTTGCAAAGGGAAGTGTCGTAATGTGCGTATCTCTATGGGAGATTATAACCTCCGCTCTAACATGTTTTCCTTGACCTTAGGCGGATGTGATGTGGTTCTGGGCGCTCAATGGCTACGCACACTTGGCCCCATATTATGGGATTTTGCTGAACTTTGGATGCAGTTCTCCCCCGATGGACACAAGCACACATTCAAAGGCTAGCAACTAGGGTCTCTCAGCCTCATCAGTTCACATAGCATGGAAAAAATCCTTAAGAATAGTTCCCATGGTGTCATCGCTCAGGTCCATTCCATTCAAATGCAACCATCAGCGGCCCCCACTACTCCTTTGGATCTCCAACAAATTCTGGATCGATATACCGGTGTTTTTGCTAAACCAATGGGACTTCCACCTTCACGACCAGAGGACCATCATATTCAGCTCCTTCCTGGCAGCATTCCTCCCAACATCAGGCCCTATCGCTACCCATTTCACCAAAAAACAGAGATTGAAATCCTTGTTAGGGACTTACTGAAGCAAGGTATTATTCTCCCAAGCACAAGTTCCTTTTCTTCACCAGTTCTTCTTGTCCGCAAAAAAGATGGGTCATGGCGCCTCTACATTGACTTCCGAGCACTTAATCACCTCACCATCAAGGATAAGGTTCCAATTCCTATTGTTGATGAGCTTCTTGATGAGCTTCATGGTGCTCAATTTTTCTCCAAGTTGGATCCTGCTCTGGGTATCATCAAATTCAGGTTCATGAGGATGATATCCCTAAAACAGCTTTCCGCATACATGATGGCCACTATGAGTTTTTGGTCATGCCCTTTGGTCTCACTAATGCTCCTTCCACATTCCAGGACTTGATGAATCAAATCTTCTGACCTTATTTGCAAAAATTCATTCTGGTATTTTTTGATGATATCCTCATCTACAGTAAAACATGGGCTGAACATCTCTAGCATCTGGCTCTCGTAATGCAACTTTTCTCTGACCATCATCTCCATGCCAAAAAGCCTAAATGTGTTTTTGACCAAAAGGAAGTTGATTATCTCGGGCACATTATCTCAGCACAAGGGGTTCATGTGGATCCTGCCAAAATCGCTGCCATGAACAATTGGCCGCCTCCTAAGACACTCAAGAGCCTTCATGGTTTTTTGGGGTTGACTGGCTACTACCGCAATTTTGTTAAGGATTATGGGAAGCTTACAGCTCCATTAACTACTCTATTGAGAAAGGATGCTTTTACATGGACACATGTTACTGAGTGTGCATTTGACAATCTGAAACAAGCTCTATGTACTACACCTGTTCTAGCTATGCTCGATTTTTCCAAGCCCTTCACTATTGAGAGTGATGCTTGCGGCAATGGACTTGGTGCTGTTCTCCTTCAAGATGAACACGCCATTGCGTTCACCAGCAAAGCCCTTTCCGGTAATAATTTAGCTGCCTCTACATATGAGAAGGAAATGATGGCTATTTTCCATGCAGTACAAAAGTGGCGACCCTACCTCTTAGGGAATCATTTTTGCATCAAGACTGATCACCAAAGTCTGAAATATTTCCTAGAACAGCATGTATCCTCCCCAGCACAACAGAAATGGGTTATCAAACTCATGGGTTATGACTATGAGATCACTTATAAGAAGGGTAAGGACAATATTGTGGCGGATGCCCTTTCTCGCACATTTGACGACCAAGGTTCTCTTTCCGCTATTTCTATGCCTGTTCCAAATTGGTTGCAATTGGTTCAACAAGGTTATCTCAATGACTCTTCATTATCTCACATCATCCAATGCTTGGACAACAACCCTTCTGCTGTCCCACATTACTCTTGGGATGGTGCTTCACTGAGATACAAGGGTCGTCTGGTGCTTCCCCAGAACACAGCTCTTCAACAAGCTATCTTCTATGAACTCCATGCTTCTCCGTCAGCGGGGCACTCTGGTTTTCTCAAAACGTGTGAATGGGCATGGCACAACTTCTTTTGGCAAGGCATGAAAAGGACAATTCAATAGATGGTGGCTGAATGTGATACCTGCCAGCACAATAAGGGTGAAACAACACCCCTTCCGGGATTGCTCGAGCCCTTGCCCATACCTACCTGGATATGGACCGATATTTCTATGGATTTCATTGAAGGGCTCCCTAAATCTGGAGGGAAGACTGTGATTTTGGTTGTGGTTGATCGCCTCTCCAAATATAGTCATTTTTGTGCTCTCAGCCATCCCTATACAGCCTCTTCCGTTGCTCAAATTTTTCTAGACCAGATATTTTGTCTTCATGGAATGCCTTCTTCCATTGTCTCAGATCGTGATGCGACTTTCACCAGTCATTTTTGGACAAAACTCTTTCACCACACTGGCACCACACTGAAGATGAGTTCCGGTTATCACCCCCAAATGGATGGTCAGACTGAAATTATTAATAAATGCTTGGAAACTTATCTTCGTTGCTTCTCCTCTGAGCAACAACATCAGTGGGCAAAGTGGCTCCCTCTCGCTGAATGGTGGTACAATACCTCTTACCAAACTGCCTCTAAAATGACTCCATATGAAGTAGTTTATGGTTAGGCACCACCAGTTCTTCTTCCTTACACCCCCAGCAGTTCTCCAGTGCAGGCCATTGACACGGTCCTTCGAAACCGCGATGAGGTTCTTCGTCTTTTGTGTGAAAACCTTCACATGGAAAGAAATCGCATGAAGCAACAAGCTGATCAACACTGTTCTGAGCGCACTTTTGAAGCTGATGATATGGTTTTTCTTCATCTCCAGCCTTACAAGCAATCCTCACTAAAACTCAAAGGGCGTCATAAGCTCACTCCAAAGTTCTATGGGCCATATAGGATTCTTCAGAAGATTGGGTTTGTTGCTTATAAATTGGAACTTCCACCTTCTTCCCGCATTCATCCAGTATTTTATGTCTCTTGTCTGAAGAAAGTTCTTGGCACCAACATCCAAGGCCAAACTATTTTACCAGAACTGGATAATGAAGGGTCCATCTTTTTGGAGCCGGAAGCTGTCCTCAATAAGCGCACTCGTCAGCTTCGCTCTCGCTCTATCACAGAGGTCTTAATTCAATGGCACGGAATGCAGCCCGAGGATGCTACGTGGGAACCACTCCTTCATATTCAACGACAATTTCCACATCTAAAGCTTTGAGGACAAAGCTTTTTCTAAGAGGGAAGAGATGTTAGGAACCCATGTCAATCCTTCTCTTTACTATGTTAGTATATTGTTGTTGGATGCATATGCTTTGTAAGTCGTCCCATAGTAATTGTTGATCCATAGCTTGTGTTATTGTTGTGAGGCGCATATGCTTTGTAAGCCGCCTGTAGTATTTGTTGATCCATAGTTTATATTGGCCCATGGTTTTGAACCATAGTATTAGCACCCATAGTTTATATTGGCCCATGGTTTTGACCCATGGTATTGGCGCCTATTTTTAGTATATAAGTGTGTGTTGAGGCCAAGGAAGGCACCGTGAAGTTATTTTGTATTGAGCTTGCTCAAAGGATGTTGCCCCATCGAAGTGGCTTGCGATTAATATAAAAGTGATTTTGAGTTCTGCTACTATATCGTGTGTTTTGATTACTTGTTTGCTGCAGGGTCCTCACTGTTAACACCCAAAAATGGTTAACTACCTCATCTACCCCATTTCATGGCTCATTCGTCCATTTACCTACTATATTTCCCTGAAAATCCCACTAAAAGCC
>LPNX011011211.1:9249-76970 GCA_001517045.1 Pseudotsuga menziesii
TGCGAGTACATGTCCTACTATGCGAATAGAGGTGTCGAGGTCGAACATAGTAGTCCATTGTCTGATTACCGGTCATTGATGTATACCATTAACAGACACGAGATCACCCACCAATAGTGAAAATGGGAATCAAGGTACTAGAGTGCAAACTAACAAGTGTGAATAAATGTGTTGAGGTTGAACACTTGAGAGAATCCATCGATCAGGGGACATTGATGTATTCCCAAAACTGTCGATGGCGAGAGAACTTGCCACTGATGACTGCAAGTCTCAAGGCACTCAAAATGACTCTAGACTCTAATCCCAGAATAAATGATCTGAAGTCGATGGGATGAAATCCACTGGAAGGAGGGAATTAGGGCATCCCCCATCATCCAACACGAGCTACTCAGCAAGGCTGTATAATGTGGAAGGACTTGATCATAAGGTGCACGAACCAGTAACTGTACCGGTAATGGCCGACATGCAAAGTCAAGATAACTGAGGAATGGCCGACTCAGGTTTCAACTTCCTTCGAACAAGAGCATAATGGCGTATGGTGACTGAATGAAGGCATCATAGAATTGATATACAAACTGGGACATCTCTATGATGCAGGAGGCATCAATAAAGGCTCCATAGGGACTGGAAGCATAACCAGTCGGTGGAGATAAACTCAGATAAACGAGTACAGCTCCTAAAGTCAAACTATAACCCAACCAATGGATGTGATATACAGTGCTCTATTTGAAGGTGACACGACTCGACAGCTACCAAAGATAATATCTTTTCTTGTCCGGCTTTTTGGTTTTTTTATTTTTTTGGACTTTTTCAGTTATTTGAAAAGCTTGAAAAAAGAATAAACTAGCTTTATAGTTACAAACTAGGAGGAGATGAGTGTCATTAGGGAAAACAAACTAGTTCCAAGCAGTGGAACATACCTATGCTCAATGCAAGGACACATGTGTAGGATATTGACACTCAGGGGAAAATCCCCTCCCAGTAAAAAGGGAATCAAGCTGCGAAGGATATAAAGAAAGGCTCTGCATGGCTAGACATGAGACAAGCTCGGGCTATATGGCTGAAACGCAATGTCAGGGGAGCCGGCATAAAGATCAATAAGACAGGAAAATCTCATGATAATGCATCCACAACTTGATACAAGGGAGTTCGGGGGATCATGGCCAGCATAAGATCAAGAGGAGTATGAGGCTCTTGCGAAATGTCATGGAAATACTATACAATGGACTCCCACACCCTAAAGGGAGAAACATCGGAATGGGCACCAAATGCAAATAAGGCGCTAACTAGGGTACCCATGTAAGGTGAGGCTCTACCACTCATATCATGCCACTGCTAGAGTAAAAAGAAGGTTCCGTGACATAATAGAGTGGGTTCGTACCTAAGGATATAGTGACATGGTCATAAGGTCATGAAAAATGCAAACGGTGGTGAACCTAACCTATATGCCAGTGTAGATTTGATACCTGAGATCAGTACGAACGGGTCAATCCAAAGGCTGAAACGGCACTGAAAACGGTCTTCTACATCACAAATTATGTCAGAAACGGTCCAAAATGGTTAGAAACGGTCAAAACTATAGGAAAGGGGGTACAAATTTTCAAATATTTGAAAATTTTTCTATAAATAGTAAAAAATAGAAATCATTTGAAACTTTTATCCATTGGAGCTCTGATTTTCAACTGCAAATTCCAGGAGATCCAGCCGGCGGAATTCACAACCGTTTCTTCCAGGTATGTACTCATGCTCTCAGCTTGCATTTCAATACAATTTTTACAAGTTTTCATGGTCAAATGAGGTTGTTAAGGTCAATTCTACATGAGCGCTGCAGCCCACGCAGGTATCGAAGCTTTTTCCGCGTATAGGGCTGGCTATACGCGGAAAATGGGCTAGAAACCGCGTACATACGCGGTTGTTTGCAAAACAGTTGCGTACGACGCCATGTAAGTGGATTTACAAGAATATAATGGACAATTGGTCAATTTATCATGCAGGATGGTGCTAGAGTGGCGAGAGCGTGAGCATGGTGAAGTAGAGGAAGCATTAAGGGCCGTCATAAGGGCTCAACAAGTATTACGTGCATGCGGACTCTATAAGTTTTGCTGCCTTGGTGGCTTGAGGGCCAAACCAGGACTGCTACAGATGCTGGTAGACTATTGGGATCCAGACTCAGAGTCCTTCTGGATAGATGGTATGTCCCTCACCATTGAGGTGGAGGATATCTACTTTATCACAGGTCTATCTAGATGAGGGGAGGTGGTGAACCTTCGTTCCCAAGGTGGGCCAAGTCATGGGCTTACTATTGATGAGTACATAGCTGTGTACTGCTACCCAGATACTGAGAAGGTGGGGAGTCAAGTTCCCACCAACGCTATACAGGTGAAGTATTTAATTTTTTTGTGTTTTCTTGATTATATGGAATCAAAAAGACATGTTTTTGGGTGACAATAAATAATGACATCTACCATTCGTGTGCAGATGTGGGACCACGGTGACCAGAGGGCTTCCCACGTCATAGACGGAGGGGAAGAGGAGACGATATCACCGGTGTGGATGTAGAGCGAATGCTCCAAAACATCCATACCAACTTTGTGCGACTGACTCATAGAGTTCCCATGGCGCAAGTCGAAGACTTGCCTGAGGCCATGCCGAGACAGGTGGTGGGTGTACCACACGCATGGGTGCGTTTATTCCGGTGGCTAGCTAGAGCCGTAGTGACGTATCATGATCACAACCCTCCTCCACCTCCACAGGACTAGACACCTGGGAGTGTATCTATTTTGTACTACCGTGTATATGATGGTGGCTTTCAAAGCCCCAATTTTGTATTATGACACTATGTATTACCACATTTTTGATAAAAAAAGTTTTATGGTGATCGGTTTATTTATTTACATGTGTAAAAATTGTGTTTATGATTAATTTATGATGAATGAAACAAATGTCAATCTAACATGTAGTTAGCATATGAGTCAAAAACTTAATTATAATTTCTTGGAATGTGTATATATGTTATACTCTCAAATTGTCGTTCTAACAATCTCACATGTAAGAATCTCCTTAATAACGTCGGATCTCTAACATGGTACAAACCATTGAGCTGTGACACTATTAACTCTGAATCAAGATGTACCTCAAGAGAGAGAACACCATGCGAAATGGAATCCCGTAGAAGCTCGATAACGGCACTATATTTAGCAACATTGTTGGAAGATGGCCATAGACATACACCTCCTGAAGACAGTATTTGACCCATAGGAGTATAAATCACCCAAGCAGCTGAGGCTGAGTGCTGAGTGTGACAGCTTGCACCATCCACGAATCCTATGTAGGTGGAAGATTCCATTGACATCTGCCACAAGAAATGGAAACTAATCACAAACCCAATCACGATAAACAAGACCTAACTATGCAAAAAAGTTGTACAATAATATACAACAAGCAGCCTTGGCTAAAGATCATGCATAGTATTTTTTGAGATAGAGCCCATTTCTAGGCTCCACCAAGGCCGTCCCTTCGTAATCCACTAACTCGTAGGCACCCTTCTCTAACACACACTTGACCACGTAAGGACCACGCCACATAGGATTGAACTTCCCTGCCCCCAAGGGTTCTTTCGATTGATCCCACAAAAGGACCAAGTCTCCTTCACTAAACACTCTCGGACGGACAGACTTATCGTATTGGGCCTTTACACGATGCTTATTAACCTCTAGAGTCACCAAGACATCTCTACGCTGCTCATCGAGTTGCTCAAGGTGAACCAAACGCTCCTCCAAAGGCGAAGTGTTTGGTAAGAGTTCCACGGCTAACTTCAACGAAGGAATCTCACATTCAACCGAAAATATTGACTCCACTCCATGTACAAGCTGATATGGATAAAAACCAGTGGCAGTCTTAACCACGGTTCGATATGCCCACAAAGTAGGGTATAACATAATATGCCAATTCGTCTTGCTTTGTGCGATGGTTCGTTGGAGAATGGAATTAAGTGATTTATTCACTGCTTCAACCTGTCCATTCGCTTGAGGATAGTAAGAAGAGGAGTGCTCTTGCTTATACCCTAACTTGGATGCCAACTCTTCCATCATATGGTTCTGAAAGTGCGAGCCATGGTCAGTGACAAGCTCTCTTGGAATCCCGAACCGAGTAATGATTTGGTTGAATACGAAGTGAGTGGCTATCTCACCATCGGATTTTACTGTAGGCATTGCCTCAGCCCATTTCGTGAAGTAATCAACAGCCACTATGATATGATGGTGCCCCGCAGCCGAAGCTGGGTTGCAATCCATAAAATCGAGCCCCCATTTGGTGAAGGGACCGACGGTGATAATAGGGTGTAACGGGGCAGGTTTTGAGCGCATATTACATGCGAACACCTGGCAAGGGTGGCACCTCTTGAACGCTTCAATACAATCCTTGAAGATCGACGGCCAGAAATAACCTGCTCTCAAATTATTTTGAGCTGTAGAAAGCCCAGATAAATGACCACCACACACCCCTCCATGGCAATCATTAAGCACTACCTCAGCCTCATCATGAGTTAAACAACGTCGTAAAAGGGAATCTACTCCACGACGGTACAAAGTATTGTCCACTATGAGGTAGTTCTTAGAGACGTGACGCAATCGTCATCGTTCATCTTGCGAGAGGTGAGTAGGGGTCTTCTGCGTTTGTAGATATACTATGATATCCCCATACCATGGGTCAGCCGTTTATATTAAGAAAATGTGTTCATCAACGAACGTATCTTCACATACCAACTCCTCGCCCTCGCTCGGAAAATCTGATATGAGCTCTGCAAAGATTAAAGATTTCTTCGATTTTGCTGAAACAAATTCGAGATCAAACTCTTGCATGATGACAATCCATTTATTATACTTTCCCCCAATCATCCTACGTGTGAGGATGAATTGAAATGGATTGACATGGGCCACAACCAAGGTCTGGCGAAGGAGAATATAATGTCTCAAACACTGCACCACATATACGGTAGCTAAGGCAAGCTTCTCAACATGAGAATACCAAATCTCTGCATCAATAAGGTTTCGGCTCAAATAATATATGACATTCTTCTGGAACTCCTCATCCTCTTGAACCAAAACCATACCAATTGTCTCTAAATACGCGGCCACATATAATAGGAAATAACGGCTATAATCCAGAGGACTAATCACCGGGGCTGATGCTAGGGCTCGCTTAAGTGCATAGAAAGACTCCTGGGCTCGCTCATCCCACTCAAAGGGAGTATCCTTCTTCAGGAGACGCATGAAACCTCTAGTCAAATTGGCAAAGTTGACAACAAATCTTTGTAAGAAGTTTTCCATGCCTTGCAAACATTGAAGATGATGAATATTGCGCGGGGGAGACAACTGAAGTATTGCCTCAACCTTCAAAGGGTCGACTCTTATACCCTCTTTTGAAATGATGAATCCTAACAAACAACCTGACTTCACGCAAAAGATGCACTTATGAGGGTTTAATCTAACAGCATAGTGCCGGCACCTTTCGAACACCAATCTCAAGTGATAAGAATGACGCATCCTCATGCGAGAATGAGCAGCGAGGTCATCCAAAAATACTTCAATAATAGACTTGAGATCATGGAAGATCAAGGTCATCGCCCGCTGAAACGTAGCTCTGGTGTTTTTAAGGCTGAAAGGAATTTTTCGATATGTAAATGTTTCCCAAGGAAAAATAAATTCGGTCTTGTGTTGGTCCTCGGGTTTAATTTGGATCTGATTATACCCGGAAAAGCCGTCCATAAAGGAGAACACCTTGCTACCCGCACACTCATCCAAAATCTGATTTATAAACGGTGTGGGGAAGTTATCCTTAGGACAGGCACGATTTAAATCACGGAAATCAGTGCATATACGGATCGCTCCCTACTTCTTATCCATCGGAATGGGGTTTGAAACCCACTCCATCAAGGGAACGGGATAGATGAAACCATCTTTCAATAGCTTCTCTATCTCTTCCTTTATGGCGGGTGCTTTCCTAGGATTCATCGCACGTAAACCCTGTCGAATAGGCTTAGCGTTGGGGTAAGTCTTAATATCATGTTCAAAAATTCGAGGGTCAATCCCTGGCATCTCATCGTAAGACCAAGCAAAAATATCACGGAATTCCTTGAATAGCTCGGTATGCTCCAGAATCTCATCTTGGGAACAATCCGCCCCAATGTAGACATTCTCAATTGTACCAGGATTGCGAGAAATGTTGATAGTAATAGTTGACGATATGTTTGCCATGTTTCCATCAGCCATCAGACCAACAGAACTTAATGGAACCATAGGTCTACCAACTTTTTGACTAAGAATCTCCCTATAATCCTCATGCTCCAAAATCAAGCTCTAGAAGGAAGTACGATCTATGATGAAGTTCCTCCCATGGTGGCTCAACTCCTGACATAGCCTCGATAATCGCTTCATCTGAAGGGAAAACAGTATCAAGGTAGTCATGGGCATGATAAGACTGTACTGCCCATGCCGGCAGCACATAGGGGTCTTCCTCCTCTGTCCGCGAAGAGGAAGAACAAGGCTCTGCAGCAGACTAGAGATTAGCTCGGTAAGCTATCATGACCGTAGGCAATGGCACGCTCGTCTCAATGGCCTCACTCGAAGGACTCAGTGAAGGAAGAATCCAAGGATCTCCCATATGACTTGTGCGAAAAGGCACTGATCTCGTAGATGTCGAAGCACCACCGAAACTAGATCCTATCATGAGGACGGGTGCAGAACAACTAAAGGTTCCCATGAGGGATGGATACATGACTACACCCACACTCCCAGTTGCTGGCTGGGAATGTTCAACTTTCAGAACCGAAGCTCCTGAAGATGCAGTAACAGGTGGATGCTTGAATTCCATTTGATCAATCGTTACAATCTTCCCGTTATGTGGAAAGCATACAACGTGAAACATGGAAGACACAACGGCTTGCATACTATACATCTAGTTCCTTCCCAGTAAGAGATTGTAGTCAAGGGGTGCATCAACCACCTCAACCTCTATCGCAATGGTCTTCCCTCCCAGATGGACTTTAAGGGAAGGAAGGATACTATGCGGCCTAAACGATCTCCCATCAAAATCAGTTAACATGGTCATAGATTTTGACAGCTCAGGAGAACCGAGACCCTTCCAACAAGACAAATCCATCACAAAAGCATCAACACCCTCGTGAATCACAGTACGCTTGACGATCATATTAAGACATTCCACATGCACTAAAAGGGACACATAGTAGGGCAAGTGAGGCTGATGTCCCGCGGTTTCAAATTTTATCACTGAGGAAGAATCATCACCATTCACACCAAGAGCGGAAAGCAAAGCCTTCCTTTGCGACGAACAACTCTGAAGCACTTCCAATGCAGACATCGCACAAGGAGTATGGCCCAAGTCCTCGACAACTGAATAATTCTGGGTGGCTCGGGCATTTGGGTTATGCCCCAAACGCTTAAGTACCCCCTTAGGAATGCGAGGTGCAGCCTCAGGTTTATCCATAGGTTTCTCAATGCACAAAGGGGTTCCTGGTGGATCAGGTTCTTTTCCTGGGTTGGGTTGTGACGAAGTATAATCTTTCACATGTGTCACAAATTTCGCGGCACGGACCATATTAATGCACCCATGACCACTAGTCTCAGGTGGATCATCATCACTAGATTGACCATAGGACTTCGAGTTCATATTTTGGTTATGCGGTAAAGGGTTCATTAACACAGCTGGGCCCTGTGCTATGAACTTCGAAGCTTCATCCATTCTAGGGCACAAGTAAGTGAGGTGATCATCCTTACATAGCTTGCAAGGAAACTTAAACTTACGTTTAGTCTGCTTGTCCCCCCCAACATTTTTACCGTTCTTTTCATTATTATTGGCATTCTCATTCTTATACCCACCCTTCTTATTATTATTGTTTTTACCCTTTTTTCTATTCCATCCGGGTTGCTGGTTACCCTTTTGGTCGGATGATTGCACAGCAAGTACATTCGCCGTTTGGGCAGGCTGAGATGAAGCCGTAGCTTGTCCCGAGGTAGATTGGTTGATTGACAATTGAGCAACTTGTTTCACAACTGAACCTGCAGGTTTCTTACTTGCACAACCCACAATGCCATCGGCATGTGGTCCAGGTTTGACCTTGGGATCGAAACTAGAACGAGGAGCGTTGGGTATAATCTCATATAACAAACCATACTGAGCATAGATCAAGTCCAGTTCCCACACCCTAAAGATTGCTTGTTCCTCATTCTGCACTCCGGATGTGGAAACATCCTTTGCTATATATGGCAATAAATATTTGAGGAACCACTCAAGGAGGAACTCCGGCGGTATAAAGGTTTTAATTAATATCTTCTGTCTACGCCACTCCTGAATATGATGAGAAATATGGGTGGCTTTATCTTGCCAAAATGTCGACAAGAGTTCAGTACCAACATCATAGCACACTGGTAGCTGGAAGTGATTAAGGAAATTCATCGCAAGGTCGTCGAACAAAGTAAAGGCACCCCTAGGTAACTCTATATACCATTTTTCCGCAGGCCCTATAAGGGTGCGTTGAAATAGTCTCAAACGGACTGAGTCCTGATGCAATGAATTGGAAGAGCACCATAGGTGAAATGTTGTAACGTGTTCACTCGGATCTTCTCCTGGTTTTCCTTCAAACTTAGGTATGTCCGAAGGAAGCTTGGTAGGGACAGCCGGCCAAGCCGGGTCATGAGCCACAGGATCATTCGTAAGTATGGATAAGTCAGGTAGATTGAGTGTCGCAAGGAAAGGGAGCCTAGGATGATGAGGTCTATGGACCGCTCCCTGGTTCATATAGGATTGATTACCACCATGACCCTGGCCATAGTGACCTCCTCCTATATGACCCGTATAGGGTGGTGTGGAAGCACCATAATGAGGTGGACCTTGACTAGTAGGAGCTACAAAGCCGTAATTAGGAGAGTAAGCAGGTTGTGAATACCTGCCTCCGTAAGGTGAAGAAACCTGTCCATACTGCGTCCCATAATAGGGTCCATAGGTCATCGCTTGCGATGCCCCATGAGACACTCCATAGGTAGGGATATACATTCCGGAAGTAGGAATATACATACCGGAAGTAGGGATATATGTCGTGGAAGTAGCAATCTGACCTGTAGAAACATGAACATAACCTCCCGAAACCATGGGTGGTATGTAGGATTGAGACATAATTGGTCTAATAATCGCAGTACGGATCTGACTCATAGCTATGTGCCGACTTGAAGGACCACGTGAGTAAGGTGGAGGATTTAAATTTGAAGAACTCAGAAGCGAGGACGAAGGAATCTCTGTAAGAAGATATGTACTAGTGCCTATCGTCACTCGTCTAGGACTTGGTATCCCTATCGGATCACTAACTCTAGACCTAGGAGGTATATAAGATGTAGCTTCCACCACTGGGATGGAAGGTGCAATGTGACTAGTACTCCCAAACCTCTCCGCAAGGTAAGGCATGGGATTGCCTCTAGGCATAGTGTTAGGCTCGAAATCGGATTCGACATTAAATGCCAAATCGTGCATAGGAAAACTGGTCGTAGCATAACTACCGTAGCTAGTACTGGCAGGTTCAAAGTGAGTCTCGGTGTCTTCTGGCATTCCATACCGGTAATGTGTCAACGAGGGGTCAACCCTAGAATGAATAGGTCTATCATGCATGGCTCCTATCTCCGAAATCATAGGTCCTAACTCAGTTAGGTTGGGTGAAGGGTCATAAGTAGGCATGAATTCACCATCGTCAACGCAAATGGGAGGAGGTGGCTCAGATGTATCCTCTGAATGATCTCCCATGGTGTGTGAATCAATGTGTGATAATATTCCTGGACTGTCTAGGTCCCTCTCCCAAAGGAGGAGGATAAGTAGAAGGCGTAAGTCCTGCTAAACGACGAGAACAGTGCGGAACCGCACCCGAATCCACAATGACTCAAAAAATAGCAAAGACTCTCTATTTACGTCAACCCTAGGCCAACTAGCGTGCACAGAGCAATCACTAATAAAATCTAAAGCCAAATGCAAGCAAACAAGGGCTACATAAGTGAGCTCCCGAATGTGGCCGGTATGTCTCACCTAGGAGAGGCTTGAGAGGCCCTTGTCACCACAAGCGGAGGTACGTAACCAATTATTGTGGCCCTCAGCTTCAACGCGTAAAGCAACTGTGCTGTCTGACCCCAACCTGGCCGGGACACAGGTAGAATAACCTCTACAAGTACCCCCTCGATATCCTAGGTAAGGTCACTAAGGTCACCTCAATATAATCAAAGCTCAGGCAGATAGTCGCAGGAGGGATTGACCGTATTGGCAAAATAGCAAAGCCCGAAACTCTCGAAAGAGCCCCCAGATACGAATACAATCCTGGCTATATCACCAGTGCTACACAGTTATCGACCAGGGGTTATCCCAATCAATAACTGCTCACACTGCCTCATGCTTAACTCCCTTTTGAGAGGAGGATCCTGAGAACGTTGGTTATATCAAGGATTTCACACACTCCCTGGACAGACACCTAGTTGTTGTCGTTTAGTGATCTTAGAGAATTAACTTACAATGAACTATTCCAAGATCCTAAAACCTAAGCTTGTTGGTGCACCCTAGAAAAGAAAAGAGTGTAATTCATTTTAATTAGCGTTGATTTTAGTTGGCTTTATTACTCAAAAATAGGATATGGTCATGCAACTAATGGTGTTATGACGCAACAAGAAGAAAAATGCACACCTAACAATCAATGCAAATGCATTATGTCCATGAAAACAGGGTATGCGTACTACGTGTAATGCACAATTTCTTCTTCAAATGATGAATGCAAATTTCCCTATATGAAGTCCTAACTATTACTCCAAATCAAATCTAGATCTAGTGCAAGTACAATGCAAAGTGCAAAATGCAATGCATGTTGATAAGCAAATGTTTTTGGATTTTTTGAAAATAAAGAGATACAAAAAGAAAAAGAATGGTTCTACCCACCCCAGACTCTGCAAGCACACATAAACAGCATTCCAGCAAAGTACTAAGGTAAAAGGACTCTAATGCACTAATCTCAAACAAAAAATCAAAGATGCCATGACAAGAACTTTCCTAAAAGAAAAAATTTAGGCTAAAAAAAACGTTTCTGGTCAGAAACAGAGGTATTAATAGACTCAGGTAGTGCCAAAGGAGACTTAGCAGCTAACATAATTCACCCAGCAATCCACTATCTTCCACAAAAGGTAAAAACCATTGTATACGTAACTGTGTGCAGTAAACCCGCGTGTATACGCGACTGTAAGTTACAAAACTGCGTACAGGAAGAAAAAGATGCATAAATACAAGGCAAACAGACAGTTTGAGACTAACTTCACACCAATCAGGCTCTACCAGACATACATGCCCCCATACCCGACACAGAAACAAGAGAGAGAGAGCAATTCAACTACATTGAATGCCAAGAAATCAACCCCCAAAGGAAAATTACCAGGAACTCCCCAACAGAGTGGCCAATTCTGTTACGGAGAGAAATTCCTATGGCTTGGGGTACCACAACAGACAGCTAGACTCCAGAAATCCATCTTTCCCAATATGCAATAGAAATAAAATGTCTAACACTAAAGGATCGAACCTTGTACCTTATTCCGGACGGTTGAAGTAGATCCCCGTTGAGCTTTCCAATCTTCAGCTTGAATTGATATAATACTTCCTCAACAATAAGTAAACAATACAAGCATACTATATATCATGGTGTTAGATCTATTCTAGCATATATAATCAATAATGTAAAAGCATTTGACATATTCCAATGGATACAATATTCATTCAAATATACATTACTGGATAGGAAAAGATATTTCTATTAATATAAATCAGAGATTACAAGTGACAACCTCTGATGGCACATCTGCGAATCGGAGAAATTGAATCCCCCACTTGGGCCTCCACCACCTCAATCCTCCATCACGCAGATAGCAAGCTCACTAGCAAAAGGAAAGCTTGGGAAGAACACAACAGTGCTCCAAGGGACAAAGGGATGCAAACTCAAGCATAAGTTCTAGCAACAATGGACTATAGTTTCGTTACTCTCAATTCTCTCTTATGCTTTCAATGTCTCAAGGGATTCCTTATATAGCTTTTCAAAGGGATACTAAAAGGTCGAATCCGTGTGATCTCAAGGAATATGGAAGGCCAGGAGTCATATGAGTTGGATCCAAGTCAAGGAAAACTCCAAAAGGATTTGGATTATGCACACATCCCGATGTACGTGACTAGAGGGGTCATATCCGCGTATGTACGCGGTTATCGGGGTAAAAGCCATGTATATCAATTTTCTTATGTTTTTAGGGATGATCAAGGACACATCAAAAGACAAAAAGTAGTCCATAGGGGCTAATGAGTCTGCAGCAGGACAGGGGAAGGCCATACAATGTGTGATTCACCTAGTGTGGTGAAATCCGCTATAACAGTCCCCAAATGGCATTAGTGAGCAAGATGAAACTTTCCATAAATTGAAAACCGAGGATCTGATCGAAAAATAATGATTTTTTTGTGTTCATGACATTCAATTACCTCTAGAGACACCCCATTTTGGTGGCTTAATGGATCAAACATTGTATATTTTGATGATTTTCTAAACTAAGGTTTTGCTCAATGACATGCAGTGCAATTTCTGCACAATAGTCCAAGAATTTAAAAATGTGTCGAGTGAGTGCATGGGAATCACATTCATCTCTCTCTTTACTAAACACACATGCAGTAGGTAACAAAACTCAATTCCATTACTCGGTTTGGTTTTATGCACCTGGTTGAAATTTTCCTGGTGTCTGTGAATGGCCTTGAGAAGCGATGTAAAACTTGCCATAAATAAAAAACGAAATATTTGATGGAAAAACCATTAGTTCCATTGGATTCATGACATCCTAGTACCACTTGGGACACGCCTGTCTAATGGCTCCATGGACCGAATGTTTTCTATTTTTACAATTTTCTATACTAGGGTTTTTTCATTGACGTGTAGTGCAATTTCTGCATGATAAGTTACATTTTTTAAAAATGTTCCTCATAAGTGCATGGGAATCTTAGCCATCTCTCTGTTTCCCAAACACACCTCTAGGAGGCAATGAAATGCAATTTTGTTGCTTGGTTTGTTTTTTATTCTCCCTATTGAAATTTTCCTGGTGTCCCTAAATGACTTTGGGAAGTGAGAAGGAACTTCCCAGAACTCAAAAACCGAGGATCTAATGGACAAACTGTTAGTTTTGTTGGTTTTGATACATACAATTACAACTAAGTACACCTTTTTCTGGTGGATTCATGGATCGAACATTGTCTATTTTGATGGTTTTCTAAACTAGGTTTTTGCTTGATGACGTGTAGTGCAATTTCTACACAATAGGGAAATATTTTGAAAAACATGCTGAGTGAGTTCACAACTTATACAATATATTCGATTAATTTCCAACCCTTGGATCAGAATAGTTCCCAGTATTTATACAATTACAATCATAACTTCTTCTCACTACTATCGGGTAGCCATGAATATCTCTGATATTCAGGCTGCCCCAATTAGGATAAGCTGTTACAGTTGTGGCAAGATGGAAGTAGAAAATATAGGAAGGTTGTTACTTCATCCAGAAATGATGATCATGATCAATCTAGAAGATACTCCGTGGATTGCAGCTATTCTTGAGCAGTGACGCACTATTACATCTAAATCTGTTGTGGTCTGTTGCAGCTACCTTTGTACAGCTTGCGTGGAATAGTATCCTTTGATCGCGTTCTTTGGGAAATGATGGAATGGATGGCGATTATCTCAGCAATGAATGTTCATTTCTCTCTTGGCATGTTCATACTACTACACCTGTATCCTTCACATATCGAATTATCTTTATAAAACCACCATATGTTAGCTGAATTCAAGATGCAGAGCCTTGATTACAACAATCCTAGGCATTAATAAAATAAGACAATGATTAACCATACCGGTATGAATTGAGGGACCAAGTGAAGGAAAAACATCTGTTTAGTGTACATAATGGAGTAGGATGAGGAAAAAAGAGGTAGGTAAAGGTGGTAAAAAAGGGGTCATTTATGGGCCCAATAGTGAATGGCCTTGAGAAGTGATATAAAACTTGCCATAAATAAATAAAAAAGAATATTTGATGGAAAAACAATTAGTTCCATTGGATTCGTGACATCCTAGTACCACTTGGGACACGTCTGACCAATGGCTCCATGGACCGAATGCTTTCTATTTTGACAATTTTCTATATTAGGGTTTTTCTCATTGACATATAGTGCAATTTCTGCATGATAAGTTACATTTTTGAAAAATGTTCCTAATGAGTGTATGGGAATCTTAGCCATATCTCCCTTTCCCAAACACACCTCTAGGAGGCAATGAAATGCAATTCCGTTGCTTGGTTTGTTTTTTATTTTCCCTATTGAAATTTTCCTAGTGTCCCTAAATGACTTTGGAAAGTGAGAAGGAACTTCCCATAACTCAAAAACTGAGGATCTAATGGACAAACTGTCAGTTTCGTTGGTTTCGATACACAGAATTACAACTAGGTACACCTTTTTTTGGTGGATTCATAGATCGAACATTGTCTATTTTGATGGTTTTCTAAACTAGGTTTTTGCTTGATGACGTGTAGTGCAATTTCTGGATAATAGGGAAATATTTTGAAAAACATGCCGAGTGAGTTCACATCTTATACAATATAGTCAATTAAATTCCAACCCCTGGATCGAAATAGTTCCCAATATTTATACAATTATAGTCATAACTTCTTCCCACTACTGTCGGGAAGCCATGAAGATCTCTGATCTTCAGGCTACCCCAATTACGATAAGATCTTATAGCCGTGGCAAGATGGAAGAAGAAAATATAGGAAGCTTGTTACTCAAGCCAGAAATGATGATCATGATCAATCGAGAAGATACTCCATGGATTGCAGCTATTCTTGAGCAACGGCTCACTGTTACATTCGAATCTGTTGCATCCTGTTGCAGCTAACTTTGTATAGCTTGCGTGGAATAGTATCTTTTGACCGCGTTCTTTGGGAAATGATGGATTGGATGGTGATTATCTCAAAAATGAATGTTCATTCGTCTCTTGGTATGTTCATCCTGCTACACCTGTATCCTTTACATCTCGAATTATCTTTAAAAAACCATCATATGTTAGCTTAATTCAAGATGTAGAGCCTTGATTACAACACTCCTAAGCATTAATAAAATAAGACAATGATTCACCATACCGGTATGAATTGAGGCACCAAGTGAAGGAAAAACATCTGCTTAGTGTACATAATGGAGTAGGATGAGGCAAAAAGAGGTAGGTAAAGGTGGTAAAAAAGGGGTCATTTCTGGGCCCAACAATGAATGCCCTTGAGAAGTGATATAAAACTTGCCATAAATAAAAAAACTGAATATTTGATGGAAAAAACATTAGTTCCATTGGATTCATGACATCCTAGTACCGCTTGGGACATGCCTATCCAATGGCTCCATGGACCGAGTGTTTTCTATTTTGACAATTTTCTATACTAGGGTTTTTCTCATGGACGTGTAGTGCAATTTCTGCATGATAAGTTACATTTTTGAAAAATGTTCCGAATGAGTGCATGGGAATCTTAGCCATCTCTCCCTTTCGCAAACACACCTCTAGGAGGCAATGAAATGCAATTTCGTTGCATGTCTTGTTTTTTATTCTTCCTGTTGAAATTTTCTTAGTGTCCCTAAATGGCTTTGGGAAGTGAGAAGGAACTTCCCATAACTCAAAAACCGAGGATCTAATGGACAAACTGTCAGTTCCGTTGGTTTCGATACATACAATTACAACTAGGTACATCTTTTTCTGGCGGATTCATGGATCGAACGTTGTCTATTTTGATGGTTTTCTAAACTAGGTTTTTGCTTGATGACATGTAGTGCAATTTCTGCACAATAGGGAAATATTTTGAAAAACATGCCGAGTGAGTGCATGGGAATCGTAGCCATATCTCCCTTTCCCAAACATACTTGCAATATTCAACATAAATCAATTCCATTGCTCAGTTTTGTTTTTATGCCCCTAGTTGAAATTTACTTGGTGTCCTTGAATGGCCTTGAGAAGCGATATGAAATTCATCATAAATTGAAAACCGAGGATTAGATGGAAAAAAATTTAGTTCCATTAGATTCATGACATCCAAGTACCACTAGAAACACCCCTACTCAATGCTTTCATGGACTGAAAGTTGTCTATTTTAACCTTTTTTTAAACCACAGGTTTGCTCAATGACGTGCAGTGAAATTTATGCATGATAGGCTAAGATTTTAAAAATGTGCCAAGTGAGTGCATGGGAATTGTACTCATATATCCCTTTTCCAAAGACACTTGTAGGAGGAAATTAAAATGAATTCCATTGCTCGGTTTGGTTTTTATGCCCCGAGTTGAAATTTGTTTGGTGTCCCTTAATGGCCTTGGGAAGCAAGATGAAATCGTTATAACTTCAAAAACATGTATCCAATGGAAAAAATGTGAGTTCCATTAGATTTGGGACATCCGATTACCACGGTGGAGACCCTTTTTCGATGGATTCATGGACCAAAGGTTTTCTATTTTGTTGGTTTTCTAAAATAGGGTGTTTGTAAATGACGTGAAGTGCAATTTTTGTATGATAGGATAATATTTTGAGAAATGTGCCCAGCATGTGTTTGGGAATCAAATTCATCTCACCCTTACCCAAACACACTTGCAAGGGGCAATGGAACTCAATTTTGTTGCTTGGTTTGGTTTTTATGCTCCCAGTTGAAATTTGCATGGTGTCCCTGAATGACATTGGTAAGCAAGATGAAACTCGCCATAACTTGAAAATCAAGGATTTTATGGGAAAAAAAAGTTATGTTGGATTTGTGACATCCAATTACCACTAGAGACACCCCTTTCCAATGGCTTAATGGAACGAACATTGTATATTTTGATGGTTTTCTAAACTAGGTTTTTTCTTAGTAATGTGTAGTGCAATTTTTGCACAATAATCCAAGATTTTGAAAAATGTGTTGAGCAAGTGAATGGGAATCATAGTGATATTTCCCTTTCCCAAACATACATGAATGAGGTAACATAACTCAATTTCATTGCTTAGTTTGGTTTTTATTCCCTTCATTGAAATTTGTATGGTGTCTCTGAACCTTGAGAAGCAAGATAAAACTCGCCATAACTAGAAAATTGAAGATCTAATGGAAAAACTGTCAGTTCCATTAGATTCGTGAAATTTGAATACCACTTGGGACACCCTTGTTTGGTGGATTCATGGATCAAACATTGTCTAATTTTACAATTTTCTATACTAATGTTTTCCTCATTGACATGTCATGCACTTTTAGCATGATAGGATACGATTTTGAAAAATGTTCCCAATGAGTGCATGGGAATCTTAGTCATCTCTCCCTTTCACAAACACACCTCTAGGAGGAAATCAAACTCAATTTCATTACTCGTTTTGTTTTATGCTTCCAGTTGAAATTTGCTTGGTGTCCCTTAATGGACTTGGGGAGTGATATGAAAATCACTATAAATAAAAAATCATGGCTTTGATGGACAAAACGTTAGTTTTGTTGGTTTCATGACATCTAAGTACCAATAGTGACACCCCTTTCTAATGGCTTAATGGACCGAACATTGTATATTTTGATGGTTTTCTAAACTAGGGTTTTTCCTGGTGATGTGTAGTGCAAATTTTTGTATATTATGGAAATATTTTGACTTCATATCACTAGGTATTGTGTGAGGTGTTGATCTATTAGCAGCATAGAGAGCGATTCTCTAAGAGAATGTTATACCTGGTCAGGTGCTAAGTGGTTTATCAACATTTAGTTTGGGACCGAAACTAGGAATGGGGCTCAGAACCATTCTCCAGGGGGCTAAAAGACTTGGCATGGGACCAATTGGTTGATAAAAATTCAGTTTGGGACTAAAACATTTCCTGTGGGTTAAGAGCCATTCTCTAGGAGAATGGAAGACCTACTGTTGGAGGAGCTAGTTGGTGAGCCGACTAATCAAAGATTAGGTCGGTGCATTAATTCATGTTGGTTGACTGAACCGATAGGTAGTTACTTGTAACCGTTTGTAATCATATATATTAGGCTGTTGACCCAGATGAGAATTTGGTTAAGTTTTATGTATGTATGGACCCTCATGTGACTTATTATTACAATTGTTATTATACCTTACCATTCTATCTCTTGTGTCTGTTATGATTATATGTTTCTATGTGTATTATTGGTAACCCTATGTATGAGATTACAACATTGGTTATGTTGCTGGTAGTACTTATACGGACATAATGACCATAAGCAGATGATATCAGAGCAAGAGATTAAGAATTTGTAGGAGCATAAGATCGCAAATTATTAGCAGAACTACGTAAGGAGAAACATATTGACCATTGCTCAGGTGAAGGAGACATTCTTCACTGAAACACATGAGAAGTTTGTAGAGTCGGTACCTCAGCTTTTGAAAAAACTTCTGGATGAAAAATATGGAAGCAACTAAAGACGAAGAGCTATTGGAGAAACTGGTTCGAGGCAAATGAACAAACTTGTCAGAGTGGTTTGAAAAGATCACAGACAAATCTACGAAGAACAAGCTGTGGAGGAAAGAGTTTCGGTCAAAATCATTGAGAAAAGGTTTTATACAGACCTCACTGAGCAGTTCCTTTACTCCTTACCGACCCTTTTGTTCAAATTCCTAATCAAGAAGGGAGTGGGCCATATTGTAGAGCCCCATCCATCACTATGCGAACCGCCACCAAATTCTAACTGGGCGGAGAAACAGAAGAAGTGGGAAAAATTTATTGCAGAAAGGGACTGGGAGTACTTCCTAAGAAAATAAAGAGAACTATCTGAGCTTTCAAAAGCATCAGGTAGGCTATGGGAGGGTAGCTTTTCATGTGTTGGGGTAAAGTAAAAAGGATTCTAGTTGACTGAAGAAAGTACCATCACCAACAATGAAAAGTCAACCTAAGAAGGAAATTGACTAGACAGTGACACATAAAAGTATGTCGGATTGGCAGAGATTAGAAAGGGAGAATAGGCTAAAAAAAAGGGAAGAAAAAAGAGAACAGTCCATAGCGCTGCAAAGAAGAATGACCACTGGGGTGACATAACAAGAAAGAAATGTTCGAGATTAGGGTCATGACTGACTGGAAGAAGGTGTGGATGAGCAAGCATCACCCATGGAAGAAGACTTATGGATAGAGCAGCGAGAAACTCTCCAACTATAAATTCCCTACGAGGTAATACCTCTATCTCCAATGGATCAGAGTACTAGAATTTAATCCATTGTCGAAGATGACCTATGACTAAGAGCTAGTGAGTTAAGTATATGGAGCCTACTAGATGATGAAGTAAATGAGGATAATAATTTAGTAATCCATCGACCAGAGGAAGGAAATTGGGCAACACTTCAGTCATACCCTTCCAACCGAAGTATCAACTTTCTCTACTCGACACATGAAGGAGAAACCCCCCTGCCAAACACAGCTTTGAAAAATTTAGAACAGTCAGACCTGCAAACACATCAGTGCAGCTGGACATCGGAAAAATAAGTAGACTCGAACCAATTGCTTGTCGGAGAAGAAATGACAAACAAAACAATCGATGGGAATGACAGTTCCATCGACAACATCTGTGAATAAAGCAATACACAAAGTATTCCACTACCACCCCACCACCACCCCCGCGACCACCCCCTCCACCACCAACTCCCGGAGGAGACAACGACACCGACATGGGTCATGGATCAACACATATTCCCCTCTATGAGGGTGACAAATGCCCTATATGACATTGTTTCATCTGTGAGTCAATATGGGAGGAAAATCAAGTTACGATTGAAGAGCAATAGATGGCACAGTTCATTGGTGCTTTATGAAAAAGAGCACTGACTTGGTATATGAATTATATTGAGAGAAACCCCCAAGCATCCAAAGTAGACATTAAAGCACGATTCTTGTCTTTCTTTAAAACACCAGATGAAAAACATCTGGTAGCCAAAAAGATGAAAACAAGATATCAGAAACTAGCAAAGTCCATCCGGGAATATGATAAGCGATGGAAAGACCTCCTCAGCCAACTAGACTATGTAATTTATGAAAAATTATTAACTCAATGGTTTTTGGCATGTCTATCACATAAAATCAGGTGACACATAAGCTTGGAGACGTTTAATATGTACGAACATGCACTTACCAAAGCTCTGCAAGCAGAAATGGATGAAGATTTCCCATCATATCCTGTCGACACCAGGCTAGAAGAGTAGCTATAAATCATGCAGAAATATTTGAAAGAGTTAAAACTCAAGAATCAATATGTCTGGTGCATAAAATTCTCCACAACCAGACACACTAAACTATCTACAAGACATAAGTCGACAAAATGTTCGTTTTTTTTAGACGAAATGCTTCTGTAACATTTTCCAAGAAGATGGAGAAAATACAATGAAAGATTTCCCATATAACATGAAAAATGGAAAAGCATATTGGTGCGCAATTTGTGAGGTAAAAGGTCATGCAACTGCCGAATGCCACTTAAACTTGAAGAATCGACAAAACTATCAAGCAGTCTACAAAACAAATTCTGTCACATAGAATAATGATAACATCCAAAGAACCAATGATCAAAACAAGCCGAATAATCAAATATATGAAGGCCATCGATATGAGCGTCGGTTCAACAACCGTCATGGAGGATATGGAGGTCGAGGATGATTTTATGGAAATCACAAAAATTGACCACGATGACCCATCCAGTGCTTTGCATGTTATAAAGAAGGACACCGCTACGTAGACTGTTCATACAAGGATAGAACTGATCTAAAATTTTGTACTAGCTGTGGTGTGGGTGATCACTCATGAGAGGATTGTCCCACCATGCTCGACAAGATTAATAAAAAGAAAAACGTTAATGTCTTGTTGTGTGTTCAAAAACATGATGTAATAAATACAAAGAACCTACACATAGTAACCCAACAAGGGGCAACAATTGGAAATGATAATCCACATATAAGTAAAATAAAAGAAAATAATGATTATCCTAATCCGACAAAACAAAAACAACTATATAACGATGCATCATACATGTTTAAATAATTTTCTAGGAAGGAAGCAGTCGATGACAGTCGACAAAATACAGTTGAAGAATTAATACGTTTAGTAGAGAATGATAAATCGGTGTCTCAATTCATTGAATTATTGTATAATATGAAGTACAGTAATAATTCAAAAAAACAAACCAAAAATATATGTATTCTAATTTAAAAAGATAAGAGTGATGCCGACCCACTTGTCGATCTAGAAATTGAAGGATACCATGTTGGACAAGCTGTACTCGGCTTTGGTTCACAAGTAAATATTATGACTCGAGATACATGGGAACAACTAGGTATACCGTGACTATATGAATCAGGCATATACCTCAAGTTAGTAGACCAAGGACTGATCAAATCCATTTGGTTTTGGAGAAATTTCAATACGACAATAAAAGGAATATTGACTAAATTCGACTTTGAAATCATCGACCTAAAGAAGGATCCAACTCCTTCCCAACCTTGGTAGGTTGACCATGGGGAAGAAAAATGAAAGCATCAATGTATTTAGAAAAAGAAAGAATAAAATTAAAAGGGAATGGATAGAAAGTTATCATCCCTATTCATCCTTCCCAAGGAAAACCTTGGATTGAACCCATCAATGAAGAAGTAGACATTAGACAATTATATCAAATTCAAAATCACGAAGACTACACCAAACCCAATATCTATGGTGAGCTTCACTTAGGAAACCAAGACTCAGTAGGATATAATTTAGACGCATAATTATATAAACTGGGAAGTCAAAAACTATGAAACTCAAGCAAGGGGTTGTTGGACCAGTTAGGATATAAAGAAGAAACCAACCCATCAATCCTTCTCAGTCTCCATCATCCCAAAAATATTTGAAAGGAAAACTAGGGGACACCCTACCTTAACCCCAACAAATACAAGTATCAAACAAAACCCATGGTATAAAGAAAGAGAGTCCCCAATTATGCATATAGAACAAGTCTCTAAGAACTTAGGTGAACATGGAAACCTACAAAGCCTGGTAGAAACCTTTACAGGACAAGCTGCTCGATGGTGGGACACCCATCAATCAAGACTGCAGACTTGGACAACAACTTTGACTTACTTCGTGGAAATATTTGGAGGAAGGAAGCTAACTAAATAGGTGCAAATACCTATCCCCATCCAAGGGAAAGACCCAGACGAGCACATAAGAACATGCGAAAGAGAATTGAGAAGACTTGTTTATAAAGAAAAATGTACATGGCCACATATAATACCACAGTCAAGAAGATTGCAAATGGAAAATGAAATACAGAAGGAAAAATATTTCGATGGAAATCATATCACTCAGAAACAACAGAACTAATTTGAACATTGCTTAAAGTCGACACAACCAACAAAGAAGACAACGACCGAATGACCACATTAGACTTCCCTACTACATTTTCACAGTTCAAATAAGGGATTTGACTTATCAACGAAGCCAAGGCACCAGAATGGATGGATGAAAAAATTAAAACCAAAGAGTTTGACTTATCAAATGATGAGTGACCAAAAATGGAAAGAATTGGAAAATACTGGAGTGAAGAGAAAACGACTGACATAGTAAACCTATTGAAAGAACTCCAAGATGTATTTGCTTGAGACTATAAATATCTCAAAGGGCTAGTCCATGAAATGGGTGAAATGAAGATCGACATCAAAACTGATGCCTGACCCATAAATAAAAGGCCATACAAATTAGCTCATAAATACAAAGAGATAGTTAAGAAAGAGATCGATAATATGCTCGCATCAGGAATTATCTATCTGATTGACCAGTTGGAATGGGAAAACTTGATGGTTGTCCAACCAAAGAAACATGACTTGACAAAAATGAGGATGTGTGTTGATTTCAAAGAACTAAACAAAGTCACTCTAACAGACCCATTCCAAATGCCATACGTAGACAAAATATTAAATGAAGTTGTAGGACGTGAATGCTACTCGTTCATAGACAGATTCTTAGTGTATAACCAAGTACCAATATCCAAAGAGGATCAGAAAAAGACCACATTCGTATGTGAATTCGGCTCATTCACCTACAAAGTTATGCCTTTTGGTCTAAAAAATGCACCTGCATTATTTTCTAGAATTGTTGTCAAAACATTTCAAGAATACATCTACAAAACAATGGCAGTATACTTCGATTGGACGATCTACTCAATGTTGAAAGATCATTGCAAATGGCTAAGGATCATGCTAGAACGATGCCAACAAATCCAACTATCTCTCAACATAAAAAATGCATCTTCCTAACCCCTATAGGAATACTACTAGGGCACATTGTATGCAAAGAAGGCATCAAGGTCAAATTTGCAAAAATAAATATTATCCCCGACTTGAAGCCACCAGTGAATTTGAAATAGGTCAGGGTACTGCTGGGACATACTAGATATTATAGAAAATTTATTAGACACTACTCAGACATGACCTATCCATTGGAAGAACTATTGGGAGAAGAGAAAGAGTTTTACTAGACAAAGGAATGTAATATATCATTCAATACATTAAAAAGGAAACTAGTCAAAGCACCTATCCTCAGATTATTGAATTGGTCCATCAAATTCCATGTGGGTATTGACACATCAGGCCTAGCAATAGGAACGATCTTAACACAACTAGGGGACAATGGAATGGACTATCCAATAGTATACAGGAGTAGAAAACTAAACAAAGTAGAACAAAACTATTCGACAACACAGAGGGAAGCATTACATATGGTATTCATGCTACAAAAATACTGACATTACCTACTAACCAATCCATTCATATTCTACATGGATCATCAAGTGTTAAAATACCTTGTAAGTAAACCTTTGCATCATGGGAGAATTTGTCGATGGTTATTACAATTCTAGGAATTTGAATTCGAAGTCGTCGTTAGACCAAGAAAACTAAATGTCGGTCCCGAATAGTTGTCAAGGATCGACATAGGGGAGGAACTGATAGGAGTCGAAGATGACTTGCCGAATGCACACTTATTCCGAATAGAAGTTGTTTCGGCAGAATTGGAAGACATAGCTCAATTCTTAGAAAATGGTCAAGCACCAGATGGCATGAGTACAAAAAAGAAACAAATATTAGCCATGAAAGCTGCACCATACAACATAATAAATAGATTTTTATATAAAATGGGGTTGGACGACATCCTCTGGCAATGTGTGTTAGAACATGAAAGAGAAGATATTATGCATGAAGCACACTATGGACCAGCCGGAGGACATTTCCAAGCAGATACAACTGCCAAGAAAGTCCAGCAGTCGGGACTATGGTGGGAGACACTATACAAGGACTGCAAAAAGTTTGTTATCCAGTGCGACCAATGCCAATGACTGGGTTGACCTCTGCCTAGTACATAAATTCCCTTGATATCAATAAACCCAAGTTTGAAATTTGAAATTTTGGCCATCAATTTCATAGGGCCATTCTCGATACCAGTAAAAAGAACAAGTGAGAGGTACATAATAACTGCAGTAGAATATGTAACCAAATGGGCAGAGGTAGAACCTGTTGAAACCTGTTCTAGTGATGTAGTTGCTAAGTCCATATATGAAAACATAATTACTAGATTTGGATGTCCACTAACCTTAATTAGTGATCAAGGGTCACAGTTCATTAACAAAACCATCAAAGCACTCATAGACCAGTTCAAAATTCACCACCGATGAAGTACATTTTATCACCCTCAGTCGAATGGAGCAATAGAGGAATTTAACAAAACACTAACAAAGGGTTTAACAAAAATATGCAATATCGACAAGGACTATTGGGATGAAAAAATCCCTGCAGTGCTATGGGATTACAGGATAGCATACAAACATTCGACCGACCAAAAACCATTTCAACTAGTCTATGGCCAAGAAGCAGCATTCCACTACATTTTTGACAACAAACACCTAGGATAGAAGATATCCTACACATCGATGTCGAAGAAGGAAGGAAGGACCGACTGATGCAACTAGGAAAACTATAAGAGCATCGACTCCTCGCTATACAACATTAAGAAATCCAGAAACAACAGCAGAAGGCTTGGCATGATTGAAACATCAAAAACAAAAATCTGTCGGTAGGAGATCTGGCTCTGTTGTATAATAGTCGAGTGAAAGGAAAACCCAAAACTCTACACACATAATGGATGGGACCTTACATTGTCAAATAAATTCATGGCAATGGATCAGTCCGACTAAGGACGTTACAAGGCATAGTATTTTGGAAACTTATTAATGGTGCCCAACTAAAATAGTACCAAAACTAAGCAATTTGAAAAAAAAAATAACGACCATAGCTGTTTATAAAAACCTATAAAAATCTAAAAAACCCAAAAACAACAAAAAGAGCCATCACAGCCAGAATGACAGGAAATTTCAAAAAACAGAGTAGACCGCACTTCGACAACCGACATCCCTACCATCAACATGCCATCATCGACCAACCTCATGATCGACATCGACTGATGACTCCAAAGGTCAAATCATGCCTTCATGACTATGATCAGAAGGAGTGCCAAAAATAGAACGCATTAAATGCGACATCAATCGACCATCCTGGACCATCATTTCCGCCATTAATACATTCATTGACAAAAATTCCATTCGCTCCATTTATAAATACCACGTCAGAAAAATATTTCTTACTGCATTTCGAAGAAATAGAGCAACCAAGTATTCATAAGTTTGAGAGTAGAAACCCTGCGAAGAAATCCAACCAAGAGACCAACAAAATGGCCCCAAAGAAAACCAGAGCCGCAGTTGCTAAAACAAAAGAGCTAGAATCCGCCGAAACCCCACTCGTAAGGAGATTAAGAAATATTAAAAATGCAAAGGTACATGAAACTTCATGGGTAAAGATCTGGGCAGAAATCAAAGAATGGGCCTATGTAGATAAGAAAATGACATAGGAGGCAGAGAAAATAAGTCACAGTAAAATTATGAGTTACATGAATACAAATTTCATGGCGAGTTTCAACGAGACAAAAGAAATCGCTATAAAATTTATCATCAGTGGGTACCACAATGGTAAATTCTACTTCAAAAAACCAGTGGAAATTTTCGTCAAGGTCATATACAAGCTTACCAGACTTTAAAACCAGGGTGAACCTGTTCCTATTGGCATAAAAGACTGATTAGTAGAATGACTAGTAGGGACATCATCAGGGAAGAACTCAAAAGGGTTAATGATCAGTCAAATACAACCCCTTACACTGCAAATAGTTGCCAACATCATAGCAACAAGACTCACCCCTATAGGTCAAGTGAATGATCTGAAGCTAGAAATGTTGGAAGCCATCGACACAATAGCAGAATTAGGGAAAATTTACCATTGGGCCCAATATGTCATCGACATGCTCAAGACTATATGTGAAAAATGCCAGGAGTCGGCCAGAATTATCAGGTTCCCATCACTGATAATTTGGATAGACATGTACCACCTATGTCCAGTTGGAGCTAAGAAGTTCCAAGAACCATGAAAATATGACATGTGGTGTTTCAAACCATTTTCACAGAATGGAACTCTGAAAGAACTAGAAAATGGCAAAGTATTGCTTGAAAATTGGTTTCATACTCTAAAAATCCAGAAAACTAGATGGAGGGTGCCTCAAAACATCCAAAGAAGTTTATCTAAAATATCAAACATTCAACTAGATCTCAAACACAATGCAGTCAGGAACATGCATGGGGAAAAAGAAAAATAAAAACCTATGGACTATTACCCTTTAGTCAATGATATTTTCCAAGAGCTAGCTCGATAATCCAATACCAAGCTGTCGATACCAGGAAGAGCCAAAGCAAAAAATCATCTTATTGAGGAACCCTTGACTGACCAGGAAAAAGAGGAGGATTATGAACTCCATCTATATATTAGTACCTTCATGTCAGAGGATACACCGACAAGGGATACCAGCAAGATCCAATTAGTGACTGTTCCACAACCCCTCCAAATTGAAAGTGCACCGACTGAACATCAGGCGACCGTACTGACATAACAAAGTATCATCCTGACTCATCAACAGGAGGGAGGAGAAGAGAAGATAGAAGAAGATATTGACTCAAATAATCCAGAGTATGCTATGACAAAAGAAAATTTAAGAAAAATAGCAAAGGAAATAGTAGCCTCAAGAAAAAAGAAATCAAATCAGGAAAAGGGAAGGGGAAGCATAAACTTATCCTATCAGAGTCAAAAGATGAATAAGAACTATTGGATAATACTCTCGACATCATAGAAGATGCTGCAGCAAATAAAATATCAGTCGAAACACAATTCAAGCAGTTCATTGACTCAGGAGCAAAACAAGGCAGACTGAAAAAGGTAAAAACTACAAATCCTCTAATCGATGAAGAGATTGTTGATTTAGTTTCCACCCCCCAATCCCATCCCCAACTTAGATCACACAAGAATATATCCCACATCCAAACACCATCAGTCCTGTAGACATCTGTAAAAATGTTATGTCAAATACATTAAAAGAATGACTCCATGCCGATGACGACTTCTAGGCATTTATTGAAAAACTACCCGAATTATTCACATTTGCACAGAAAATTACCACCAAACACACGTTAACTGAGTCTAGCTCAGCACGCCAGACCCTATCACAAAAAATCGGTCATATACCTCAGAAACAAAGAACTGTTGGAAGTATCAGATCAACATTCTTAAGGAACCCCGACAAAACCTCTCAAGTCATCGCAAACCGCATTTCATCCTTTACTCCATCAAGTATTAACCATCTTCCACCAACCAATGAAATAGTAGGAGATTTGGAAGAGAATGACTAGGAAGATACATTAGTAGTCAACCAGGAGATCGAAAACCTATTCTCTGACAACCCTGACGACCCAGCCAACTCACCACCAGAAATTGAAGATCCCCCATCGACTGAAAATATCCCAACCACACCACTTACACCAGACCACTCACCATCTCCATCACCACCTCTGAATCCAGAATATTTACCAAACCCTGAAATAATCATTTCAAACCCTCCAGATACACACCGAGCTGTAAGCTCCAACCAAGAATCTCAACCAAAAATTCCACCAACTAATGAAGTTCATCCCAACAAAGATCAATAGTTGGGAAATCAGCCACCTGAAAATCAACCACTTGCAGAACCACAGGAAGAACAACATGCCAACCAACATAGACACAAAAGGAAGAGAAAAGATAAAAAGAAAAAGGAACACCACAAAGAACAAAGATCGACAGTGATTCACCTCAACCAACTAGGATCGACTATTGCAGTCGACACAGTGAAATTGAGAGATAGAGAGTTGGGACAGCTCTTAGAGACCCTTGCCACAGAAGTAGCAAGAAGAAGCCACACCAGACGAGAGCAACTCGACAACACTAATAAAGAGAAAATTGATTTTTTGTCAAATTGCAGAAATTTAATTCAAACAGTCATACCGGGACCATTAGAGGTCGACACTGACAAGCCACTAGAAAAATCATATCAGCTATTTGAAAGTGTGGTGTCGACCCTACAAACACAAATAGAACTTACAAAAGAAGATCAAAAAGAGGAAACACACAGATTACTAATGCAGCAGTACACAACATTCTTTGAAGCTCATAAGGTACTGCAGGACCACTTAGAAGAATCCATCATTACAGAAGAAGTACTCCATAATTGGCACACCTACTATGGGCAGGTATTTTAGCAGACCCGCCAGACTCGTGAGAAAATCCAAGCACTAGAAAAGAGGCGAGTACTTGAAGAAACAATGAGGAGTAAAATACAAGACCAAATTGTATTAGAAACAACCAAATTATAGAAACTAGAAAAACAAGCACATTAGTGGGTACAACAAACACTACCAGCCTCGACAAACTGGACACAATCTGCCCACAAATGAAGAGACTATTGGATACAGCAGAAGAAAAGGCTCAATTTATGAGGCTCGACATGGAAAGCATCACAGATATTTCTCTCCAAGAGAAAATGTTGACTCTGTCAAGCATCACAACCTTGACTATCGATATCCAAAAGGCGCTATAGAAGTGGACAGAGTTTCAGCACCAACTTGCCATTACAGCATAAGTCATCATGGAAGTATGTGTGTAGAAACGACCAAGCATCTGACTACACAGTCCATGAATCCAAACCAAAGTATAAGTAATTGCCTCAGATAGCGCAATGATTGAGTGTCTCCCCTGTTTCTTCGGGATGAATAAATATTTTTTTCCTGGGTGAGATGTTGGAGGAGCTAGTCGGTGATCCAACTAATCGGAGATTAGGTCGGACACATAAAGTCGTGTCAGTTGACTGAACCGACAGGTAGTTACTTGTAACCGTTTGTAATCATATATATTAGGCTATTGAGCCAGATGAGAATTCAGTTCAGTTTCATGTATGTATGGACCCTCATGTGACTTATTAATACAACAGTTATTCTACCTTACCATTTTGTCTCTTGTGTTTGTTATGATTATATGTTTCTATGTGTATTATTGGTAATCATATGTGATGTGTGAGATTACAACACCTACTCAGGGATCGAGTAGTTGATCAACATTCAGTTTGGGACCGAAGCTCAGCCTCAATATTGTTAGAATAATCAACCCATAGTTAGCTACCTTAGACATTAATTAATCCATTTTTTGTCTTATTTGCCTAGTTTCCATATTCCACCTTATGCAAGTTGTCCTCCACACATCCATAGTGGTCAAAATTGCTAATTTTGAGTCATGGAGTGCTTGGGAAACCTCCTGGAATCAAATCTGCTTTATTCCTGGCCTCCCTAGCGCATATCTGCTTTTTCTGCTTTATTGCCTGCTTTTTCAGTGTTTTAAGGCAATTGGGAAAGTTTGACTAGGTGAAGTTAACTTGATTTTTGTCCTCATCATCCTCCACTCTTTCCTCCTATGAAAAGCATGTATGAGTTGTCCTTCCACCATCTATTATCTTGCCTAATTGATTTTTCCAATTCGTGAGCTCCTAGACAGATTTTGAATGTGCTTTATGCACCTATGGGGGATTTGCTTAGATTTAGTAAGCCTGCTTTTGACTAGATTCGAATGGAATCTTCATGCATTCGAATACCTCATGTAATTATTTATTGTGGCTGTGATGTCCCCGGTTTCGACCCCGTTTGCATGATGTATATATTGTAATTAATCATGGTGAGGAGCTCAAGGCAAAATCCCCACCATCGATTTGGTTTTGTATGTTTCGGCAATAGGGATAATTGCTGATGGTATGTCGTGCTATAAAGCACATTATAATTCGGCATCATGTAAATACGCACATCAAATAAAATAAACCACAACCAGCCACGACAGTACAACGTTGAATAAAAAGGGCATGGTTCCAAAGGATAAGGGGTGGGGGATGTCAAACCTTGGTTATGGGGGGAAAAACCCATGTGTTTCACCACCTTTGTTGTTGTCCCCTTTTTTTCTCATCCAACCTTGTCAACCTCTTTAATGCTTCAGCTGGTGGTTGGGGAGTTATGGCTGAGTGGCTGAGGGCATTTATTGCTGGAGAAAACGTGGGTAAAGAGGCAAGCAATTCCTCCATCTTCCCCACAACTCCATTCTCCCCATGGTCGGTGGTTTTCATGTACGGTTGCTTACTCTCACGGCTGGTATGTTGCTCCTCACGCAGAGGTCTGTTCGTCCTCTGGATGGCCTGTTGATTCGTGCACAGAGGTGAGGCTGTTTCCCTCACGCGCAGGCTGGAATCCTCACGCAGAAATCGGGTATGTTTTCCCATGTATTTTTGCTGTTGGGTGCAAGTTTTTCCTCACGCACAGGCTGTTTGGGTCATTTTCCCATGTTGTGAGCCGTGCTCACTGTTTGTGTTTTGGGTTTGTTGTCTCCCCCATGTGTTTTGTTGGCTGTGGTTTCCAATTTCGTTTTGGACCACTGGGGATTGCCAGTCCGTTGGATGTGTTCTCTTCTTCCCACGCTGGGAGTTGTTATTCTCCTTTGTTGGGACTGTGTGAGTTGCCAGTCGTCACCTAGAGGAATTGAGGATGTTGTTGGCTGAGTTTTCCTTGTTTGGAACCGTGGAATGCTGTTATCATTTCATTGTGTGTTTGTGGCTGCTGAGGTACCCTGGTTTGGGTTGCAGCTGAGTTGTTTTGGCCACGTTAGGGCCAAAACCAACTCTGAGTTGCCTTGTAGGCTGGAGCTGTGTCTCACCTTCCATTTGGGGATCATTCGTGGTTGTTTGCTTCTTCACAGGGTTGTGAAGGGATTGTTTTGCTGCTGGTATGCAGTGGTTGTCCCCTTGGGATGTGCTGGCTTGGCCAATCTGTGAAATCCTGTTAAACCCAGCTGTGCCTGGTTTGCTGTTTGTGTCCTCTTGGCTATGTGAAATCCTGCAATTGACCCTTATTCCGAAGGAATCATGCCCAGATCGGGGGTGGAAGCGTTGCTGAGAGGTTTATGAGCACGCTGGCCTATGGTTGGGTGGAACGTTGCAGCGACGTAGCTGGTTGCGGGTGAATCCTTCATCAAAAGATAAGTGCTGCTAGTCTATCTCTGCAATTATATTGATGTTAAATGAATTATAATGAACATGGTTAATGCTGGAATGTATGTTTGTTTCCGCTGTATAATTAGAGGATTATGCACTTGTGCATTCTTGTATGTTGTCATTCATGTTATGATGCCTGTTTAAGCTCCCCATTTCAGCATTTGATTTCTGCTTATGTTCATGGGGCTGTTTTCCCAGTCATGATTGATGTTCGTCGCATCCTCCTCGCCGGTCTGAGGGATGGGGATGTGATAGTGGCAGCCTATTACTTCACATGGTTGGCTATTGTACACTTATTCAATACAGATTAGTGTTCTGCTCCATTATTCAGTCACCTTTGTGAGTAATTTGCATGTGTAATTAGCAATTGTTGTGAGTTTAATTGTTCTAACACCTGGGTTCAATTTCCACATGGTATCAAAGCCTTTGTAGATTGATTTCTCTCCTTCCAATTTGTTTTGCAGGTTCGACATCATTAACTGGGAGCATTCTGTTGACTGACGGGACAGTTTCTGAGCTATGGATCAATCTCAAAAGATCATCTTGACTCCATTTAATTTCTTTGAATGGAAAGTAGAGATGGAGATACTGTTGAGAGCGAAAGGCCTCTACAGAGTGACTATGGCAATAGAAGAAGAGCCCAATGAAGCTGTAGAGAAGATTAAATGGCACAATAGGAGGGATGAGGCCTATGGTCTCTTGTGTTTCAGCATATCCAGAGACCTCCTTTTCCATCTTGATGGATTGACATCACCGAATGAAGTATGGGAGAAGCCTGTTGATATTTTTGGAAAGATAGATGAGATGAGGGGACGCCAAATTGAAAATGAATTGATCTCCCTGAGTCCCAATAGCTTTGAATCCCTACAACTCTATTTTTCCAAGTTCAAAGCACTTGTTTTGTAGCTAAAACAATGTGGGATTGAAAACAAGGATGATCAGCTGGTCTTGGCCATACTCTCGAAGCTTGGCCCTGATTATTCAGTGTTTGTTTTGACCTTCTATGCCACAAAGTTGACAGCTCGAGCCTGGAAAATGCCTAGCCTTGCAGATTTCATGGAATATCTCACACAAGAACAAGATAAATTGTTGATGATGGGCACCATCAAACATTCCAAAGACCAAGCTCTGGTTGTTGGAGATTCGAGGGTGGATTCAAAAAGAAAAAAGAAATCTAAAAAGCCACCTACGCAAAAGAGAGACAAGAACAAGTCTCCAGAGGAGACTCAAGGTTCCAAGAAGAACTACCAGAAGAAGAAGAACAAAGGAGAAATGAGCAAGTGCGCATACTGTATTAAGGGAAATCATCTTGAGTGCTCCTGCATGAAGAAGCAAATAGACATGATGACCCAAATCTTGGAGAAGAATGGAATCTCCCTTCTTGACAGCTCAAAGAAGAGGGAAGGAGGATCAAATTCAGAAGACAGAGAGAGAGTTCATGCATTGGTTGCTAGCACATCAAGCTCACCTAGTTTCATCATTGATTATGGAGCTTCAAGACATATGGTTTCGACCAAGGAGGCATTCACCTCACTTGACATGTCGAAAGGTCCACCAATAGTAGTGGGAGATGACTCTCTCAATGAAAGTTTGCGCAAAGGGAGGATTGATCTTGACCATGGTAAGTTCAGCAATGTGTTGTATGTTCCAGGTCTTGCCTCTAACCTCTTATCAGTGTATCAGATGACCCACAAAGGGTCTCCAAAGAAGGTCATATTCTCCCCTGATGAAGTTGAGATCACAGAGATCTCAAGTGGTAAAGTCATTCCAAAAGGAATTGCAAATCATACTTCCAAGGTATACATGTTCTCACACTTCCTACCCTACTCAAACCCCTCTACTCTTTTGATTCATGCTAATGAGGCAAGCAAGCTTTGGCATGAAATATTTGGCCACCTAAATTACAAGTATCTTTCTGATCTTAGTGAAAAAGAAATGGTCATAGGGTTACCAAAGATTAAGTTTTCCAAAGGAGTTTGTCATGGTTGCATCCTAGGAAAACACCCAGAGCACAAATTTGAGAGAGCTAGTCATGAGAGAACCTCTGCACCTCTTGAGTTGATCCACAGTGATGTTGCTGGCCCATTTCCTCATATGTCAATGAGTCAGGCCAAATATGCATTGAAATTCATAGATGACTTTTCCAGTTATTGTTTGGTTTACTTCCTAAAACACAAGTCTAAAGTTTTTGGCCTCTTCAAAGTCTTTAAGGCTTCGGTTGAAAACCAGTCTGGGAGGAAACTCAAGGTCCTCAGATCTGACAATGGTGGTGAGTATGTCAATTTTGAGTTTATTCAATATTGTGCAGATGCAGGTATTCAAATGCAACATTCTATCCCTTACACACCACAGTAGAATGGTGTCGCTGATAGGAAGAATAGATCACTGAAAGAGATGGCAACCTGCATGATGGAGGCTAAGACTTTGCCACCAAAGTACTGGGCCGAAGCTATAAACTGTGTAGCCTATATCCAGAATAGGGTGCCTCATAAATAGCTTGATGGTATGACTCCTTTCGAAGCATGGAGTGGGCACAAGCCAGATGTGACCCATTTCAAGATTTTTGGCTCAAGGGCTTGGGCTAGAATTCCAACAAAAAAGAGGAAGGCTTTGCAGCCCCAAAGCCAAGAGTGTCTATTTGTTGGGTACTCTGAAGATTCAAAAGGGTGCAAGCTAATCAATTTGAGCACAAACAAAGCATTCATTGAAAGGTGTGTTCAGTTTCAAGAAGAGCCCCTAACAGCAGTGGAAGTTGGAGAATCCTCTTCACCACCAGAACCTCTAAATGTAAGTGAAGAGATAGTTGAACATGCTGATTCTGATATGTCTGATGATGATGGTTTGATTTCAGATCCTAATAGTCCTACAATACCAAAATGGGCAGCCAAGACCATTCATGCAGCTGGAGAACTAGCTAGAAATCCTAATGATCCTAGGAGGACTAGATCTCAGTTTGAGAGTGCTCTGTGCATGAAAAACCCTATGTTTGCTGAGAAATGTTATCTGATGATTGAATCAGATCCACAGACATATGAAGATGCAGAAAAATATCCAATATGGCAAGCAGCCATGAAGGAAGAGTTCAGCTCACTCCAAAAGAGCAACACTTGGGAGTTGGTTGATCTCCCCCCAAGGAGGAAGCTAGTTCAGTGTAAGTGGGTGTACAAAACCAAATTTGCTGCTGATGGTTCACCTCTGAAGTATAAGGCCAGATTGGTATCCAAGGGATACTCACAAGTTCAAGGCATAGACTACAATGAGACCTTTGCACCAGTGGCAACGATGGACTGCATCAGGCTAGCCTTAGCCATTGCAGCTTCAAAGCAATGGGAAGTACATCACGTGGATGTGAAGTGTGCTTTCCTGAATGGAGATATCACTGAAGAGATATACATGCAGCAACCTTAAGGATTTGATACTTGTTGGGGCGTGCACCTCAATGGTCCTTAAGATGAGTAACTTCATGGGTTTTGACTCAAAATAGTCTTAGGGGTGTCGGGGGTTGAGTCAAAGTCCTCTATTGTAATAAACCCGCGGCTTAAGACCAGGGTTTAGGGTTTTGGGTGCCCATGGTTTGAATCCATGTTTTTGTAAATAGTGTGATATAAATAGGCACTTGGGTAAATAAGAAAGGTTAGGCTTTTTGATGAAAAGAAAGAAAGGCGAAGCTAAGGCTGATTGTGTAAAGAAAGGTTAAGTCCCAGCTGTGTGCGTGGATGACCTCTACAGTTGTGTGCGCAGAGGGTTTTTGTAAGAAGAGTAAGGAAAGATCTGCAGCTGTGTGCGTAGAGGCCTGCTACTGTGTGCGCGGCTTGAAAGGACTTAAGGGATCTGCAGCTGTGTGCGCAGATCAAACTGTGGTTTTGTAGCAAGTTGAATAAAACACAATTTTGTGGACATAGCCCCTACACTGGGGGTGAACCACGTTATATCTGGTGTTGTGGTTTCTTGTGTTGTTTCTCTTTCTGTTGTCTTTTATGCATTAATAACTGTATACATTTGATAACTTAGATCACTGCTAATAACAAGCTTCGCTGTGAATTCCCTGTAGTGGGTTAAGCAAGTCACGGTTGTTTATCTATCTGCGAAGTTGTATATGAGTGAATGATAAAGCTGTGTAATTATTGATTAATAAGTTTATTAAAGGCTAAGGTACAGTAATACCCCTCTCTGCTTGCAGAAACCTGATTCTGCGGCACCCCATAGCTGTTTCGGGTGAGACTGCAACCTGTGCACAGGTTGTTGCCGAAAGGGCCAACACTGTGGGTCTTTTGTTGGTGCGACATAAAAGGATTAAACCCGGGTCTGCCCTATTGCCCAAAAAATTGGTTCCGTTGCCGGTTGAACTCAGTATCTGCTCAAGAGGGGTTTACGTCATACCTCAAGGGCTATGTTCTGGAGGCCCTCTATGACGGAAATCGGTGATTGGTTTGCTGAGACTTATCTGAAATTCACGCAACAAGAGAACACAAATCTGCGTTCTAGTGCACGTGAATTTTTACAAAGGTATGTTTTTTGTGATGCTTATGAAATTTTCTTTGGTAGTATCCACATAGAGTTGCACCAGTGGTTGTCTAGGTTAACAGAGAGAAGGACGAACTTCCAAGCTCGACGGGTTCCCACGTGGACCCCCGCAAGGGTCAATCTTGTGCAACACGTGAACAACGAGGTATCCCGCGTTGTTGATTTCTGGACGACGCAAACATTGGAAGCCTTCGTGACAGAGTTTGCCATTGACACAAGTACCTCCTTCAGCGAAGCTGAACGACAGTTCTTCAAAGGCCCCCGTGGTAAGTTTTTGAATTCATTAAGCTTGAGGATTAAAATACTATTGGCTGAAAAGGGTATATTGTTGTTTGAGTCAGACTGCTAGCTTAGTCGTACTAACATATGTTTGCAAGTGATAATACCTTTGACGAGCAAAGTGGTTTGCTGCGAAGTGGAAAAAGGTACAAAAGAGATTTTGACTCCTATTCCTTAGGTCAGGCTACCATGTCCTCCCCTGTAAATCCTGAAGAGTCAGACTCTGAAGAAAACCCTTCGGTTGGAAACCCTCCGGTCACCCCGCAGCGAAGCCCTGTTACCCCTGAAATTCCATTGTAGTTTGACAGTCAACCAAGTCTGAGTATTCTGGCCATAGGTCAATCTGCCCCCGTAAACCCCCCCCCCATCGACATTTAGTCCCCCTCCCAACCCTCCTAGAACCCCCATGGCCCACCTAGTTGATGACATTAAGCTCCCCATATTCAAAGGCACGGGATCAGAGGACCCAGAATAGTTCTGGTTTTTATGTGAAGCAGTATGGAATGCGAAGAAAATTACAGACCTGGATGTGAGAGCTGCGTAGCTCATTACTTCTTTCCGGGACCGGGCTTTGACCTGGTTCATGAAATTCTCCAGTACTCAGAGCCCTACGTTAGATGAGATTAAGGCAGCCATAACCAAATAATTTAAGAAGCCTAAATCGGAACCGCAGAGCATCACTGAACTCAAAGAGATTCAACAGCGGCGCGGCGAATCAGTGTGGGACTTTGACCAGATATTCAAAGTTCTACTGGACCAAGTCAACTTTACCATTAGTCCTGCGCAGCACAAGGAATGGTTTATTGCAGCATTATTACCACATATCAGAACTCCCCTCATGCAACAGAAGGTTGCTGACTAGAAAGAGGCTCTGGAAATCGCAATGAAGCTAGAGACTGCCCCCATCGGTGATGATTCTAGTATTGCTCAAATCCAAGAGCAGCTAGCAGCGATGGCCCTAGAACTTCGCGAAATGAAGAAGGGGAAACCCAATCGCGAAGAGGTTTGGTGTACGCAATGTCAGACCGAAGGTCACGACAAGGAACGGTGCCCTCTGGTAAGCAAGTACCTGCATACAGGTGCGCCGAACCCATTTCCACCACAAGTCCTATATTGTGAGCTCTGCCGAACGACAGGTCAGCACAGGTCCGAGAACTGTTACCTGCTACAAAGGTATGGACAAGGACCTAAGAACCCCTACTGTAATTTTTGCAAGTCTGTAGGTCATAATGAGAATGAGTGCTGCACCTATGACGCCTACCGGGTGCACAATCACAACCCAAGTAATGATAGCTACGGTTACCAGGGGGGTGCCTCTGGTAGAGGTTCTTTTGGAGGCTGTGGTGGTATGGCTGGAAGAGGCCGAGGCTAGTTGGTGTGTTACAATTGTAACCAAGCTAGGCATTTGGCTCATGACTGTCGAAACCCCACTACGACATGTCGGTACTGCCGCGCGGTAGATCATGTGATTGAGCAGTGCCCGCAGCTCATAGCTAAGCTTTAGGAACGACAGAGTACCCGTACGCAGAACATCCAGATGATTTCAATTGAGCCCAGACCTGCCACAACCGTCAATGTTGTCACACGGAGTGGCGCTACGACACACCCACAGAATATAGAAAAACAGCCTGCCGACGCTTGGGTTCGTAAGGCTCCTGCAAAAATCCCAGCATTTGATATCACAAGAGAAAGAGAGACCTTTATGGAAGTCAAGAAAGATTTTGCTGGCCCTAGCACATCCGTTGCACCTGCGCAACCACAGCAACCATCTTCGCGGCCCCAGGAAGCCCCGCTGGATAACGTAAGTACCCTCTCCTCCTTTTTACAGAGTTGCCTCAAACTTTTAAGAGATCAGGATGCTCTGACTGAGTTACAGAAAGTCATTGCTTCCTGTGGACCTCAGCAAAGTTCTGGTCAGGCCAAAACTGTTCATAGAGTCAGCAGAACTGGCAGGGAAATGAGATTGAATGCTCAGATAGGAGCATACGATATGACTGATGTTATCTTGGACTTAGGGTCCGATGTAAATGTGTTAACTAAACAAACCTGGGAACAAATGGGAAAACCCACCCTCGCCTGGTCCCCTATCCAGCTGAGACTAGCCAACCAGCAAAGGATCATGCCTCTAGGAAGATTCCTGAGTGTCCAAATAGATATTTCCGGGGTCAGTACTGTCGTGGACTTCGAAGTAATTGAGATCATTGATGACAGCAATCCCTACCCATCCTTGTTAGGAATTGAATGGGCAATGGAAAATGCTGCAGTTATTAACCTAAAGAAGAGACAAATGATCTTCGAGGGGAGATACTTGAGAGTCATCCTACACCTGGATCCCTCACAAGGGGAACGGTACATAGAACCACTCTGACAAGAGGATTAGGATGATGTGGATCCCATCTACACTATCACCGTGCAGGAAGAAGGTTCTGAGGATCCTCCTGCCGTAGGTTGAGAGTCTGGTAGCTCCTGTAACATGGACTCTGAAGATGACTTAGAAAGCTGGCAGAACCGCTTACATGAGCCCCATGGGTGCAGCCGTGCCCGGAATACCAAGTCCCTCAGATGGCTCAATTCACAACCAAACACTTTACCTATTTTTGCTGGCTTGACCGATCCTGAACCGTTCATTGCACAGGTGTCAGGCTTGATACCTGAGTCACAGAAACTTGAAGTTCTGGACTCTGCATTTTGAGCCACAGCAGCCAGGTGGTGGAAGGCCCATAAGGAACAGATCCTTAGCTGGGAAGCTTGTCAGAAGCTCCTATACCTATGATTTAAGGGCCCGATGGAGGAGCTGCGAAGCAAGTTTGACAGAAATTCTAATCCTCAGGAACATTTGGCACAGTGCTACGAGGCATGGAAGTATGTCCCTCAAAATGAATGGGTACATAGATTTGTGCACACACTAGAACCAATAGCAAAAAATTGGTACGTGGAGGCTGAGCTCCGCCAAGATACTGTAAGTTGGGACTGTCTTGTTCATAGTTTTATACATACTTTCTCTACTAATGATGTCTGTCCAGCACTAGATGCAGCTATCAGGATAATCCATACTAAGGTATTGGATGACCAAGAAGTACTAGAACATCGGCCTGATTGTCCCACACAAGAATCCCACGCAGTCGAATGTTATAACTTCGTAATTGGCGAAGATGATGACCCGCGCAACATCGCTATCCCTGAGTCAGAAGGATGCTGCAACATACATGGACCAGCAGTCGAAGCCCCGGAAGTAACTCATCCCCTGAAGACGCACACAGTTAACATTGGATCCGAAACACAGCCTAAGGTTGCTACAATCGGCGACTATTGGGATGAGGAAATGGTCAGCAAGGTAACCCAACTTCTCCACGAGTACCAAGATCTCTTTCCCACAAAGTTTTCCGAAATGAAGGGTATCCTGGGTGATATCGGCGTAATGAAGATTCCTTTGAAACCCGATGCCAAACCTGTGAAACAACGTCCTTATAGATTGAATCCGAAGTATAAAGAAAAGGTTAGGGTGGAGTTGGATAAGATGCTCGCCGCAGGAATAATAGAGCCTGTTGAGGAATCTGAGTGGGTCAGTCCTATGGTGGTCCAGGAGAAGAATACTAAGGGTGAAATCCAAATCTGTGTAGACCTACGAAAACTCAATGATGCCTGCCTGCATGATCCTTTTCCCACCCCCTTTACAGACGAAGTGCTCGACAATGTCGGGGGTCAAGAAGTGTACTCTTTTACTGATGGTTTTTCTGGCTACCATCAGATCCGAATCGCTCTAGAGGACCGACATAAGACAACATTTGCTACCGAAATGGGATCCTTCCAGTATACTGTCATGCCCTTTGGGTTAAAGAATGCACCTACTATATTTTCTAGAGTAGTCATCTCCGCGTTTAAGGAATACATACATAAATTCCTAGAAGTTTACTTTGATGATTGGACCATTTTTGGGCTAGTAAAAGACCATATAACCAGTTTGAGACTTATGTTGAACAAGTGTATACAGCACCAGATTTCCCTGAATCTAAAAAAGTGTATCTTTTGTGCACCTTTTGGAATTCTGCTTGGTCACGTTGTATGTAAGCATGGATTGATGATGGATCCTGCGAAGATCGCTATCATTGTGAACCTGCCACCCCCGAAGTCCGTCAAACAACTTTGCACGATGCTGGGTCACACCGGCTACTACAGGAAATTCATCCAAGGCTATGCTCAGATTACCGCTCCGTTGGAGAGGCAGCTGAAGAAAGATATCAAGTTCGAGTGGACACCGGAGTGTCAAGCAAGCTTAGATATTTTAAAGGAAAAAATGGTCACCGCCCCTATTCTAGTATTTCCTGACTGGAACAAAGAGTTCCATGTGCATGTCGACGCATCCTCGATTGCTCTGGGTACTATGCTAGCTCAGTCAGGAGTAGGTAATATCGATCACCCTATCTCTTTTGCAAGCAGAAAATTGTCCACAGCAGAGAAAAATTATACTACGAAAGAACGCGAAGGTCTCGGTATGGTATATGCACTACAGAAGTTTCGACATTATCTGCTAGGATCTCATTTTAAGATGTTTACTGACCATTCTGCTTTGAAGTATCTAGTTAAAAAGCCTGTGCTAGGTGGAAGAATATGTCGGTGGTTGATCCTATTCCAAGAATATGATTTTGAGATCATCGTTAAGCCTGGAAGACTTAACCTAGGACCTGACCACTTGTCGAGGCTCGACTTAGGAGAAGAACCTACCAATTTGGACGAAGGTCTTCCTGATGCCTAGCTATTTGCTATACAGATGGTTGATGAATATTTTCAGGATATTGTTCAATACTTGTCTACACGTTTTCCACCCCCCGAGATGACCACACAACAGAAGAAGCAGTTGGTGGTTTGTGCAGCGGACTTCACCTTAATAGCGGGACAGCTGTATAAAATGGGACCAGATGAAATACTATGCAGATGCGTCTTGGAGCATGAACGACCACTAATTTTGGCTGAAGCACACTCTGGCGCAACAGGAGGTCATTATGCAGGGAAAGCCACCGCACAGAAGATTTTGACAGCTGGCCTATGGTGGCCCACAGTTCATAAGGATGCAAGAGAATATTGCCACAGCTGCGACGTCTGTCAGAGGATAGGAAAACCATCCAGGCGGGATGAAATGTCCCTAGTTCTGTAGGTAACCTTACAAGCTTTTGAAAAATGGGATATTGACTTTGTCAGCCCTATCAACCCCCCCGTGAAGAAGTCCGGAGCACGATATATTATTACAGCTACTGAATACCTTACCCGTTGGGGTGAAGCCCAACCAGTCAAGAACTGTAGCGCTGCTACAACACGCAATTCATCTTCGATCACATCTTATCCAGGTTTGGGTGCCCTCGCGTCCTTATGAGTGATCAAGGATCACATTTCTTAAATAAAACTATTGCAGTGCTGACTGAAAAATTTCAAGTATACCATCAGAAAAGTACAGCCTATCATCCACAAGCAAATGGGACTGTCGAAGATTTTAATAAGATCCTTGAGCATGCTTTGACAAAGATTTGTAATGCTAATAGAAATGATTGGGACCTTCGAATTCCAGCAGTTCTATGGGCTTACAGAACTACTTGCAAAAAGCTGACAGGCCATACACCTTTTCGACTGGTTTATGGGAAAGAAGCCATCACGCCCATGGAGTACATTGTTCCCAGCCTTAGAATATCTGCTTTCACCGAGATGGACGACCCAGCCATAATGACAGAGAGACTGAAACAGATATTAGAACTTGAAGAAGATAGATTTATTGCAGGTTTCCAGCAACAGGTGCATAAAGCTCGAGAAAAAGCATGGCATGACAGACACATCAAGAAGAAACAATTCCAGCAGGGTGATCTTGTGCTCCTCTATGACAGCAAATTCATGAAGTTCCCAGGAAAGTTCAAGACACATTGGAAGGGTCCATATATAGTACAGAAAGTTACTGATGGGGGCGCAATCCAGCTAGCTAAGTTAAATGGAGAACTTTTCCCTTCTATGATAAATGGGAGTCGTCTAAAAAAGTACAGGGACAGGACAGGTACTCAGAATCAGAGGTAGCACCAAGAAAGAAAAGTCTACGTACCCAGAATAGCTGAAATCGGGTACTGGACCATAAGAGAAGCTGCTCATAACACTAGGGAATGTCGCAGTCTGCAGGCTGAAGTATGGAAAGTTGAAGGTTGGTCAGGGGTCGCAAGGTCATACTGTGTCGAAGTGGAAGGTGGTCATTGTGTCATAGGTTCCAACTGTGTCGCAGCGTAGAATGTGATGGATGGGACAAAATGAAATTGGCGGCAACGGTAGATGAGCTAATCTCAATACCTGTAATTATGAGATTTTGGGAAAATATGAGGCCGAGTGTGACAAGATTCATGGCATTCAAGCAGATTTGGTGTCATTAATACACTATGCTGGCAGATTTTGTAACGGAATTCTATAAGTAAGCTACATTGGTTTGTGAAATTTTCCTCGAAGAACTTCTTGGAGTTTGCTCGACTGGAGCCATGTCAAACAATTTTGAAGTCTAGGAGCTAGTACAAGAGTTCAGAGAGAGAGGTCTGCAGAACCTTTTGAGTAATCCTCCAGTACAGTCCTATTCAACTTAGGTACACAGGTAGGCAGAAGTTCGCTCTAAATCAGGAAAATGCAGGCACAAATTCGCTCTAACGTGGAGCAACGAACGCCATAAGACCTCGCCAATCGACTCTGCGGAGCACCGCCCTGAAATCTTCTGGCATAGCAGAACCGTGGCAGCTGTGTGTCTTATGCAGCGTGACACGCAATTCCAAGGGACCCCAAGCTGTGGATGGTTAAGTGTCGCCAACCCGAGCAAGGGATGGGGGTGTAGATGGATCCACAAGGCCTTGCTTAGTATAAATATCAAAAAGGAAAGGAGCAGGCAGCCGACAACCAGCAGGAAGGACTCCAGGAGCCAGCGCACAGTGTCTTCGCCAAGCAAATTTTACCACCAGCCGAGCAGATAAGTGCCCTGGGATGGGACACTGGTGAGTCTTAGGGGCCTGTTGGGGTGTGCACCTCAACGGTCCTTAATATGAGTAACTCCATGGGTTTTGACTCAAATAGTCTTAGGGGTGTCGGGGGTTGAGTCAAAGTCCTCTATTGTAATAAACCCGCGGCTTAAGACTAGGGTTTAGGGTTTTGGGTGCCCATGGTTTGAATCCATGTTTTTTTAAATAGTGTGATATAAATAGGCACTTGGGTAAATAAGAAAGGTTAGGCTTTTTGATGAAAAGAATGAAAGGCGAAGCTAAGGCTAATTGTGTAAAGAAAGGTTAAGTCCCAGCTGTGTGCATGGACGACCTCTGTAGCTGTGTACGCAGAGGGTTTTTGTAAGAAGAGTAAGGAAAGATCTGCAGCTGTGTGCGTAGAGGCCTGCTGCTGTGTGCGCGGCTTGAAAGGACTGAAGGGATCTGCAGCTATGTGCGCAGATCAAACTGTGGTTTTGTAGCAAGTTGAATAAAACACAGTTTTGTGGATGTAGCCCCTACACTGGGGGTGAACCATGTTATATCTGGTGTTGTGGTTTCTTGTGTTGTTTCTCTTTCTGTTGTCTTTTATGCATTAATAATTGTATACATTTGATAACTTAGATCACTGCTAATAACAAGCTTCGCTGTGAATTCCCTGTAGTGGGTTAAGCAAGTCACGGTTGTTTATCTATCTGCGAAGTTGTATATGAGTGAATGATAAAGCTGTGTAATTATTGATTAATAAGTTTATTAAAGGCTAAGGTACAGTAATACCCCTCTCTGCTTGCATAAACCTGATTCTGTGGCACCCCATAGCTGTTTCGGGTGAGACTGCAACCTGCGCGCAGGTTGTTGCCGAAAGGGCCAACACTGTGGGTCTTTTGTTGGTGCGACATAAAAGGATTAAACCCGGCTCTACCCTATTTCCCAACACTACTAACCCATCTCTTGTGTGCAGGCTTAAGAAGTCATTATATGGGCTTAAGCAAGCCCCCAGGGCTTGGTATGCCAAGATTGATAGCTTTCTGCTATCACTGAATTTTGTTCGATGCAAATCAGATCCAAATGTCTATTTAAAGCTGATTAATGGTTCATTAATGATCATTGTTTTATATGTTGATGACCTTCTCATTACAGGAATATCAAAGGATGAAATTGCTTCCTTGAAGGATGCAATGAACCATGCCTTCTCCATGACAGATTTGGGGCTATTGAGCCAATTCCTGGGGATCGAGATTGCTCAAACCAAAGATGGAATCAAAGTGCATCAGTACAAGTATGCCTTAGATTTGCTGAACAAATTCAAAATGAAGGATTGCAAGCCAAGCAAGACTCCTTTCCTTTCAGGAGTGAAGCTTGAAGAAGCTAATTCTTCACCTATTGTAAACAATACACTGTATAGGCAATTGATTGGATGTTTGTTGTATCTTACACATACTAGACCTGATCTTTCTTATGCAGTAAGTGTGGATTCAATATACATGGATCCGCCTCATGAGATCCATTGGAAAGCAGCCAAAAGGATCCTTAACTTTGTTCAGGGAACAAGGACACATGGGATCTTCTATAAAGCTAAATTTGATCTTGATTTGATTGGGTTTACTGACAGTGATTGGGCAGGTGATAGCATAGATCGAAAGTCTATATCAGGATATGTGTTCATGCTTGTAGAAGGGCCAATCAGCTGGTCAAGCAAGAAACAGAGTGCCATTGCACTCTCATCTACAAAAGCAGAGTAGAGAGGAGTTGTAAATGCAGCAACTCAATGTTTATGGTTGCAGGGGTTACTTGGAGAGTGTGGCTTCGAATCAGAATACTCAACTACTATCTACTATGATAATCAAGGTACCATTCGAATCTGCAATGATCCAATTCAGAAGCAAAGAACCAAACACATTGAGATCCATATGCCCTACATTAGACAACTTGTGCATGATGGCACCATTCACCTACTCTTTTGTTCATCTTCAGAACAAGTAACTGATATCTTCACCAAAGTTTTTTGTGAGAAGACATTCAGCAATATCAAATCACTGCTGGGGATTGTTGATCATGCTGTGAAGCATGAGTGATGACAATATTTCCAAATTTTGTTTTACAGTCCATGTTTAAGGGAGGATTTTTCCCACTAGGTTTTTGCCTCTTTCCTTGGTTAAATGGACATGCAGTATGTAAAGGGTGACTAAGCCTTGTTGCTAGGCCCTATAATTTTCAGATATTTTACTCATAATTTAGGCTTAAGGGGGAGTGTTAGAATAATCAATCTATAGTTAGCTACCTTAGACATTAATTAATCCAATTTTTGTCTTATTTTCCTAGTTTCCATATTCCACCTTATGCAAGTTGTCCTCCACACATCCATAGTGGTAAAACTTGCTAATTTTGAGTCATGGAGCACTTGGGAAACCTCCTAGAATCAAATCTGCTTTATTCCCGGCCTCCCTAGCACATATATGCTTTTCCTTCTTTATTTCCTGCTTTTTCAGTGTTTTAAGGCAATTGGGAAAGTTTGACTAGGTGAAGTAAACTTGTTTTTTGTCCTCATAATCCTCCACTCTTTCCTCCTATGAAAAGCATGTGTGAGTTGTCCTTCCACCATCTATTAGCTTGCCTAATTTCTTTTGCCAATTCGTGAGCTCCTAGATAGATTTGGAATGTGCTTTATGCACCTATGGGGGATTTGCTTAGATTTAGTAAGCCTGCTTTTGACTAGATTCGAATGGAGTCTTCATGCATTCAAATCCCTCATGCAATTATTTATTCTGGCAGCCTATGACATCACAGGGTTGGCTATTGTACACTTATTCAATAGAGATTAGTGTTCTGCTCCATTATTTAGTCTCCTTTGTGAGTAATTTGCATGTGTAATTGGCAATTGTTGTGAGTGTAATTGTTCTAACACCTGGGTTCAATTTCCACAGAGATGAGAACCATTCTCTAGGAGAATAGAAGACCTCGTTAAGGATCAGGTGGTTGATCAACATAATTCAGTCTGGGGATGAAGCTCAAGCTAGGGATAAGAGCCATTATTTAAGAATGGAGGAACTTGGTCAGTTACCAAGATGTTGACCTCATTCAACCTTCATCCCAGGGATAAAGAACTTGGTTAGGGACTAGGAAAGTCCTAGATTGGGTATAGTCAAGCGAGTTTCTCTTTTTCTTGGATAGTGGGCTATGTGAGCTTCTCAAGGGACTGCTCACCCCTTGTTGAAGTACATGGCACATAAATTTGGTTCCATTGAGGAGGGCAAGATGGACAATGAAAATATTCCTTATTTGTGATGATGTACTTTGAGTTGACTTGTATGAATCATGAAGTCCAAGAAGAATGTTTGATTGCGGTCATAAAACCATTTAAATTTCAAAGAATCCCTATGAGGGTCCAAGCACCCATAAGGGTGGTCCTTGTACCCAGCGACAAAATACCAAGTACCTTCCAAAGATTAAAAGTTAAAATGATAAAAGAATAAAAGGTCAAAGACTTTAAAATTAAAAAAAGATTAAAAAGATAAAAATACCCTATGTTTAAAAGTCTAAATGTTGCTTTATAATGTTATTATGTTTATTTTTGTGATATTTTTCAGAGGACTAATCCAAAAAAATCCCATATAAATCTATATCCATGCTCTATCCCTTTGGGTATGCATCCATGAAGGATCCAATATATATCCCAGAAGGATCCATATTCAATATGTATCCAGGCATATAATGGGAGAATGAGGGAAGTATTTGGTAACATAACTTCAAGAGTGCCTATAAATATGTCTTAAAACTGAAGTCGAAGGGATATATATTTTTATTATATTATTATATAGGAATGATTTAAAGTAGCTTTTATGTTAGCTTTTATGATTTAAAGTAGCTTTTAATACAAAAAGAGGCGTTAACTTTTATTTCCATGAACATAGTTTAACTTTTTCCTTGGTCAATATCTTGTTGTCCAAGTGATTTATATAGGTAAACGTTTTATGGAAATGCTAATGGAAAGTGGCCTCACCTATTATTTAGATTTCTTCACCTATCCTTTTCGATTATTAAGATTTAGAGTTCTTTGCAATGTGTGTCGCGTTTCAAGTTTACTAAAAGTTTTGGTAGAAGCACAAAAATCACTATCACAATCAATTCTTAATCTACTCTTGTTATCATACATCTACGAATGATGCTCAATCTCTTTTACAACTATTTGAGGAAAGATACAAATGTATTTATTAAATTCAAACCAATCTACATCGAGTTAATCTTGTTTTCCAAGGTGTTTTGGAATACCCTCTTTGCATTCAACATGCTAAAAAAGTGAAAAGTGTTTCTATGTATGAAAACACTTTTGTTTTGGTGAGGATGTTATGCGATTCCCTAGCTACTGCATTTATGGAAAACTAAGTTTTCCACATAGATGGGAAGAGGGAACCTTTTCTTACAAGACCTTGGCACGCCAGTATTAACATTACAGTTAGAGTGACTCAGTTGCATCATTTATGTAATCATGGGGTGATCATGAAAGAGCCATTCACAACGGAGATAGTTACAATTGGATTTGACATTGCATTTGTATCTTGAAATTTGGTGGAGCTTAAAAAATATTGGCTTTAATAATCTAGATGATAAAGGGTGATGTTCGTTAAATCACTATGCCTACTACCTATTGCAGAAGAATGTTATTTTATGAAGTTGTATGTTTTCTATAAGATCCACTATAAAATGACCCTTCCATGTGGCATTATCTCTTTGACCAATTGTTGTACAGGAATAAACACCTTATAACCGAAGGTCTGGGGTTACCAACATACTCAATAAACTTTGCAGACAATTGACTCTAGAGTGCAGTAAAGGAAATAGGAGAATGGGAAAGACTCACCCGATACACGACGGTTGATCCTAGCTTGTCCTCTTCCACTCTGCTTCTCCTCCAAAGTCTTTAGGGATGCTTTCTCATTCACCTGTCAAGGATAAATATTCCAAATACAAAATGATTCATATATATAAATAGGTTAGATAAATCATATACAGGATGCTGAAACATAAACATTTATCAAACCACAATACATGAGACACATTCAAGACACAATATGGAAGAAGGATTCTCTTTATTAACAATAATGGAAAGAGTTCATATTACAACCCAACGCCCGAGACAAGGACTCCTCTGCAGCTAAAGGATTCTGAGTTCCACTACTCCAAAGACTTCTGTATAAACTCCACCAACATAACTTTGCTCTCCAAGTGTCTCCATTAACACCCTCCCCAAGGCCTGTATTTATAGTTGGTGAAATAAGGCAGTTTCGAAGGTTGAGGAGGTTGAGACAGTTAATGAGATTAAGGTAAATGGCTTAACTAATCTCAAGTAATCACGTGTTTTTATTTTTAATGTCAAAGGTAGGTATACGCAGGTATCAAGACTAGAAACTCGCGTATGATCCGTGAGTTGCTCTAAAGGTAACCCACGTATACATATATACACGACATGCAACAACCGAGACTCGCGTATGACACACAAGTTGCATATATAGAGAGTCGCGTATATGACTTGACATAGCAAAAGGGTAAAAATAACCAGCTGGATGGATGATAAATGTAGTTCGAAATAATCCCATCTATAGTGTTTTGGGCAACCCTCAATCCATAGATGTCCTTTTGTGTGCCAACATGAGGGACGTCCGCACTCGGACGGAGAGCTGCCATTCAGGTGGATAACAGATGCCCCCTAATGCGTGAGGTCAGAGGGAAACGATGGCCGAAATACATTATAATCTTTATCTTTGGAGAACTCAGAAATACAATGGAGTAGAGAGAGTACTTGAAACAAATACATAGTAATGTCATATACAAAGTTATATCTAAGGATGCTATGTTCAATTTACTGGAACACTAGCTCCTTTACAATATTTGAGTACATCATATGATACGGGTATGAAAACCACATATATTACAAAGGTGGATCGAAGCCACAATATACAATAATGATGAGCCTTCAAAGATCTGGAAGGTGTGTATATGAATAGAACATAATCTTGCGCAACTTAGTCCATAGGTGAGGAACTAAGGTCTTCATAAAGGATCCCAAAGAATCAGTACAATCCAAGCCATGTGAATAAGGGTAAGCTAAAGTCGAACATGGAAAGGATTCAACAGTTTGTCAATCAATAGATGATAATCGACAACTAAAGCAAAGGAATCCACCAATGATGAAAGTGAATCCTGAGGTACAAACGTCGAAACTCTAGGTCTTTGTTATCAGGAAGTACTGAAACGAAACCATGCTGTGATAAGGAAGGCAATAGATCCTCCAACAGATCACAAGAGTGACTAGGAACTGGACAAAATAAGGGAGACACAATAGATAACAGATATAACAATGATGGGATCAGTTTATAGATCAGACATTGGGTATAGTCTTTGAACAATGAGCACAACACAGAGATGACCCAAGGCAACAGTTAACTTATAGATGGAACAACTAGACCTATCTGTCATGTAGGAGACATGATCAGATTCCCCAGGTATAACGGAGAAGAGGAGTAAGAAACTCAAGGTAATAGCTGAACGAAAAAGTAATCACTGAAACATGGATAGCGGAAAACAAAGAGTGCTATGTTCAAGGAGGACATGCTTCCATTACTGAAAACAAGATAAAACTTCTTCCTTACCTTCCTTGTTAAATTTTAACGAGTCCAGGAAAGTCAACTCGGTTCCCTCTTCATTGTTTAACAAGCTTGAAGAGATGGGAAAATAATGCTTGATAGTATCACTGATTCGTGGATTTAATGAGCCCGAACTAGTACATGCTCAGCCGGTGTTTTCACATTTAGAGAGTCTGAAAACTCCGAAGAAGACTCCAGGGGGTTCCTTTTTCATCCAATTTAGTCTCCTGAGGCCGAAAAAGTATAAAACAAACCACAGAAGAACTCTCTTAACTTCCGAAGAAGAAAAGGTGAACCTTTTTCGTACTTAGTCAGGAAGGTCCGAAAAAGGTTAAATTACCACCTACCCAACGCTCCTTCCAAACAACATAAAATAGCTTGAGTTTTACGAGTGTGAAGGAAAGCAAGATCACTCGGAAAGATCCATTTGGTTACGAGAAATGGGGCTTACAACAATAAACTCGTTGCTTTGTTCTTAAGTGTTTAACGAGCATGACAAAGACACAAAGTACACTCGGAATCTTTTTCATGTTTAGGTCCAGAGCACGAAAAAGAGAAAACTAAGCTAAAACCAGGTGTTCCTTGTCCGTAAATTTAGTCCCTCAGGTCCGGAAAAGTGATAAACCTATGCCTGAGAATACTCTTCTCAATTCAAAAGAAAAGAGAGTGATCATTTCTCATATTATTTTGCATGGTCCGAGAAAGAGATAACCTACCACCAATACGGATGCCCGCTCACATATTCTTAACGAGCTTGAATGGACGAGCTAACTCGGCAGTTAAGTCTATTTTGAAGGAGTCAGACCTGGGCCCAAAGAAACTCCATAAGGGTGGGGAGTCCTAGAAAGGAATAGCTTGTAAAAAGAGATTCAAAAGAAACTCTATTTGGCATGAAAAATAGCTAAAAGGATACCCTTGAACCTGAAACAGATGCGACATGAGTACCAAAGGATGACATAGGCATATAAGAAGGATACTCATGAAAAAGGGTCCTAGCCAGGGAAGAACAATGGTAAAAACAAGAGACTAATGGCTTAGAATACCATAGTCCGTGGCAAAATTTTGAATGCTAAGGTTAATGTGGATTGAATAGAGATGCCAAAATGTATTGGAAATTACAAAACCACCCTATTGGAGCAACACCATCTTGTAAGGCTGAAAAACATGTTCCAAGGTACAAAGAAGTATGGTATTAGTTGATTGATAGTTCAAACTATAGAAAAAGACCCACTTTAAGAAATATAATTTCTATAAATAGTTTGAAAATTAAAACAAAACTCACCATTTGAACTTTTGAGCCATAAAAAACAAGTTTTACCTTCGACCTTTGTTCGATCATTGTGGACAATCGGACCAACGAAATCGAAATCCGCCAGTTGCAGGTAAGCCTACACCCTAAGCTCTTCATTTTGATCCAAGCAATTGTTAATTTTGAGTGCGATTTCCATATTAAAAAGCATCCTAAACTGTAGCATGGCGCATACGCGGGTTGCTTATATGGAAACTCACAGATACATGTTCTATACATGAGTTGCCTAATTAGACAGTCGTGTATGCTGCGGAAAGGATAAAAGGTTTAAAATAGACAAAAAATTTTGAATTTTGGTATGGAATAACTGAATCAAAATACTTGTATTTGCTAGGTAAAATATGGTTATGGAATGGAGGGAAAGAGAACACGAAATAATGGACCAAGCGGCACTCCAAAGCGCGCCCACCATACATGCATTACGTAAAAGCGGGCTGCTAAAATTCTTTTGTACATCACCCATGTGGGCCAATGTCCGCATACTTGAGTTCATGGTCAATTATTGGGATCATGAATTGGGGATGTTCAACTTACAAGGTGAAACCTTGGAGCTTACCACTGAAGACATATATTTCATTACCGGGTTGTCACGACGAGGAGCGCCGGTGAACTTGGAGGGCACTGGCAGGGGCGGTGACCCCTTAAGTGTCCAAAACTATGTAGATGTGTTCTGTACACCGGGTACTCAAAGAAGAGGAACCAGCGTTCCGGTTACAGAAATATGAGATTTTACTATCCAGGTATTAGCTAGCACCATTCTGAGAATATCAGGATCCTCATCTCTACATTTGGCCACAAGGAACCAAATGAGGCTGGCAGTTGACTATTTTAGAGGTGCTCTCTATGATTGGTGCTTGGGAGTTGCCCCCATCATGAGGAGACAACTATCAGACTGCAAGAGGGGAAGGCAAAAAAACATTGGCTATGCAAGCATATTAGTGGTCTTCTTCTTCTTCGAGATTACCAGCACTGATCCCTGCTATACCTCTACCAATCAAATCTCCACGTTAGCCGACGTTGAGCAGGTGGGGAGACATCTTCCTCCGTCAAGGAGGAGGAGAATCAGTACACAGTTTCTATGATGATGACTTTTATACCTGGTGGGAATGACAGCTGTTGGCATTGGAGCAATTTCCATACGCCGGGATGGACTTTCGAGGTGACCCCGACCTTGTCCTCCCTCCAGGAGGAGCATGGGGAGAGCTAGGTAAGTAATTTTTAATTTTTATCATTTTCAAATTTTTATGAATTTTGGAATGATATATAGATACATATGTACAAGTCGTAACCCTTATCATGTGTCAAAATGCAGATATTGGACCTGTCCGCCCTGAAGGGCACCCTCGCATGTTTGTTCGTCCTGTCATGGGCGAGGATCCAGGATTTATTAGGGTACTAGAGGGAAAGCTGGCCAAGCTAACCCAACGAGTACCTACTATGCGGATTAAGCATATCCCTATAGCCATGCAGGATTTTGCTGTGGGGGTTCCATTGGTTTGGCTACGTCTTTTCAGACGAGTAGTTAGAGCAGTGCTCGTATACATAGATACGGTGGAGGCTGCCAAAGCCGAGGAGGCTGAGGAAGCCAGAGTGCATAGAGATCATGGGGACCAAGGTGGTCCTAGTGACCAGGGCGGTCCAGCGTATACCTAGGGCATTTTGATGGACTATGATCCACATTTTTGTACATTTTGTATATGACGGGATCAAACTTTGACCTATCTACATACATATATTCTACATATATATATTGGTGTTGGTTGTCAGTTTATTTACAAGTGTTTTTATATGTTTGTTGTACAATTTTATAAAATGTGTGTGAGATGCCAATCCAAAATGTAATTAGCATATGCATTAGTCAATGAATTTTGGTTTCATGGAATATGATTGAAAGTGATAACCTCAAAATGTCTTTCCAATAAACGAATTTGCATGAACTGACGTAATAAGATAGGATTTCGTACCTGATAAGCTCGATTGAGCTGGGAAACCACCAACTGAGAATCCAAATGGACCTCATGCTGGGTGATGCCACGTGACAAAGCATCCCATAGGAGCTCAATTATAGCCCTATACTCAGCAACATTATTATAAGCAGTACCTAGACAAGCGCCTCCCGCAGCAACAAGCTGTCCTGAGGGAGAATAGATAACCCAAGTTGCTGAGGCTAGGTTACAAGCGTGATGGCTGGTGCCATCAGTGAATACTAAGTACCTTTCAGAAGACATCTGCAACAACCAACAGATATTATAAAAAACAAAACTAACAACCTAATGTACATAAAAATGTATACAAATAAAAATACAATAAAAAGTGCTATGCCTAAGCATAGTACTTCTTCAGGTAGAGCCCATTTCTAGGCTCAAGCAGCTTGTTCCCATCAAAATCAACTAACTCATATGCTCCCTTACTTAATACCTTCGACACGACATAAGGTCCTAACCACATTGCCTTGAATTTTCCTACCCCCAAGGGTTCGTTGTCTTGGTCCCAAAGCAAGACAAGTTCCCCTTCAGAGAAAACCCTAGGTTTGACCGATTTATCATACTGAGTTTTGACCCTATTTTTATGAGCCTGATTAGCAGTCAACGTGTCTCTACGTTGTTCATCAATGTGTTCTAAATGTACCAGAAGTTCCTCAAGCTCAGTTGTATCAGGTAACACATGAATGACTATCTTTAGAGACAGGATTTCACATTCAATCGGAGTAACTGCTTCCACCCCATGAATGAGTTAGAAAGGAGAAAAACCTGTAGCAGTATTTATGTTGGTTCAGTAGGCCCAAAATGCAGGATATAACATGATGTTCCAGTTAGAACGAGATGCATCAATTGTACGTTTAAGGATAGTTTTTAAAGTCTTGTTGATAGCCTCAACCCGACCATTTGCTTGCGGATAGTATGGAGAAGAATGTTCTTGTCTAAATCTGAGCATGGTAGTCAGTTCTGTCATCATGTCATTTTGAAAATGACTTCCATGGTCAGTGACAATCACTTTGGGTATACCAAAACGTGCAATAATTTGATTGAATACAAAGAAAGTTGATGTTTCCCCATCGACTTTAAAAGTAGGCATTGCCTCTGCCCATTTCATAAAATAGTCAACATCGACAATGATGTATTTATGCCCCCCAGCCGAGACCGGGTTGCATGTCACGTAATCAATCCCCCATTTCATGAAGGGGCCTATTGAGACAACGGAAAATAACGGAGTAGGATGCGACCGCATCTTCCTGGTGTAAAGCTGACATGGATGACAGTGCTTCACTGCTTCCACACAATCTTTAAAGATCGTGGGCAAGAAATAACCGGCACACAATATCTTCTGGGCCATTGCTAACCCAGATAAATGACCCCCACATGCTCCGCCATGGGAATCATTAAGGACAATCTCCACTTCCTCATGAGTAAGGCAACAACGCAAAACAGAATCTACCGCTAGTCGATATAATGTATCTCCTATAATGAGGTAGTTCTTGGCACGAAGGCATAACTTACGTCATTCCTCCCTTGAGGAAGTTGCAGGGTACTTAAAAGTCTGGAGATATATAAGAATATCTCCATACCAAGGATCAGAGGTGGATATCAGGAAGATGTGCTCATCTGGGAATGAGTCATCCTCAACCACTACATCTTCTTCAGTAGGAAATTCTGCTATAAGTTCAGCAAAAACTAAGGACTTCTTAGACTTAGCAGACTAGAAATCCAGGTCAAACTCTTGGAGAATGACTATCCACTTGTTAAATTTTCCCCCAACAATCCGTCAAGATAAAACATATTGGAACGGATTCACATCCGCCACTACCGTGGTGGTCCTCAGTAAAATGTAGTGATGTAACCTCTGCACATCATAAACAACTGCTAAGGATAATTTCTCAATGTGGGAGTATCTAAGTTCAGGTCCGGCTAAAGCATGACTAAGATAATAAATGACATGCTCTACAAGCTTATCCTCCTCTTGGACTAGTACTACCCCAATGGTCGACTCCGACGCAACCAAATATAATATAAAATCCCTAGAATAATCTGGTGGACGTAATAAGAGTGCCGACAGTAAAGCTTTTTTCAATGCCTCGAATGCAAGTTATGTGGTTTCATCCCATACGAATGGGGTGTCCTGTTTGAGCAGGTGCATGAAACCCTTAGTGATATTGGCATAATTAACAATAAAACGTCGAAGAAAATTAGACTTTCCTTGAAAGCTTTGAAGTTGCCTGAGAGAACGAGGAGGAGGCAAATTTAAAATGGCCTCAACTTTCAAAGGATCCACCTGGATGCCTCTATTAGAGACAATGAATCCTAGTAATCTTCCTCACTCAACACAGAATACACACTTGTGGGGATTCAAGAGGATTTTATAATATCTGCATATTTCAAATATCAACCATAAATGATCTGGATGTTGAATCCTCTTATGAGAATGTGCGGGAAGATCATCAAGGTATGGTTTGACAATGGCTTTAATGTCATGAAAAGCAAAGTTCATATCCCGTTGAAAGGTAGACACAGCATTTTTCAATCCAAAGGGCATTTTATTATATGCAAATGTACCCCAAGGGAAAATGAAAGCAGTTTTATGTTGGTCTTCCGGTTTTATTTGAATCTGATTGTAAGCGGAGAAACCATCCATAAACGAAAACACCTCACTTCCCGCACAGGCATCTATGATCTAGTCTATAAATGGTGTGGGATAGTTGTCCTTAGGACATGCTTTATTGAGGTCTCTAAAGTCTGTACAAACGTGAATAGTCCCTTACTTCTTATCAACAGGAACAGGGTTGGATACCCATTCAGTCAAAGTTATGGGATATATAAAACCAGCCTTCAACAACTTTTCAACTTCAACTTTCACATCCGCCACTTTACGCGGGTTCACGGGTCTTAATTTTTGTCAAACTGGCTTGGCATCAGGATATGTTCAGATTTCATGTTCAACAATCGATGGATCTATGCCTGGCATCTCCTCATATGACCAGGAAAAGACATCGCAGAATTCCTTAAAAAGGGCAGTATAGATGGAAATCTCTTCAGGAGAGCAGTTTGCACTTATATATATGTTTTCCACGACATCAGGGTTTACAAAGATGTTAATAGGTATAGTGGCAGAAATATTTTCCATATTCCCCTCGGCAAACATTCCTTCCCTAGGCAAAGGGTTGATAGGTATATCAACATCTTCTGACAGTCTCAAACCAAACTCTTGGTTTTCTATTTTGCTTAGTTCTGGAAGAAAATAGGATCGATGATGAAGATCCTCACAAATCTTATCACATCCACTCATGGCTTCTAGAATAGCTTCATCAGAAGGTAAAACCATGTCTAAACAATCTATAGAATGCAAAGATTTTTCTGCCCATACGGGCAAATAGACTTCTTCCAGATCATCTGATACTGTTAGAGGATCTGGAATGGGATCAGCAGTGGATTGAGTGATAGCTTGATAAGCAACCTCCACTACTAATAGGGGCACTTCTAGTTCATAGGGGGTTGGGAGAACCCAAGGATCAGTCCTATCGACAACTGTAGCAATGGACTTCTCCACACTAGTAGAACCAATATAATTAACCAGGGCTGGAAGATCAAATGTGCCCATCAGTGATGTGTACATTCTAGCCCCCAAGCTCTATACAGCAGGTTTGACTTGATCAACCAATGGTACAGCGGACTCATTAGATTCTAAATGACCTTTTCAGGTAAAATCAAGTTGGTCAATAGTAACCAACTTTCCCTCATGTGGAAAAACCACTACACGAAAGACGGTCGACGCAACAACGGACATCGCATAAGTCTAGTTCCTTCCCAGAAGCAAATTGTAGTCCAAAGGAGCATCAATCACTTCTATTTCAATAGAAACTGCTTTGCCTGCCAACTTAATTTCAAAAGCTAGCAGGATACCATGTGGACGGAAGGATCTTCCATCAAAAGTAGTAAGCAAAGTGTTTGATGGGACCAGCTCTGGGGATCCAAGATCTTTCCAATAGGCCAAGGACATAACACATGTAGAATCACCCTCATCAACAACTGCCCTTCCAATGGTCTTACAACCATGGATGACATCTATTGATAAGGCTACATGGTAACGCAGGTGAATTTTAACATCAGATAAATGAAATTTCACCGTGAGACTCGAAGATTCCATGCTTCCTAAAGCTGCTAAGAGAGAATCCCGCTGAGCGGGACAACTCTGTAACACCTCTAAAGCTGAAATTGCACACGAAGTCTGGGCTAAATATTCAACCACGGAGTAGTTCAAAGAAGCCCTAGCATTAGGGTTATGCAAGCTCTTCTTGAAGACAGCTTTCAGTATTTTCAACATAGTTTCAGCAGGCTTCTCTATTGTGAGAGGGTTAGAAGTTTCACCTACAGCTTTACCCTTCTCAAGAGTCTCTTTTTCATAATTTTTGTTCCTTCTCTACAACAAAGTCGAAGATCGAACCATGTTGATATAGTTTGGGTCAGGCGCAGTTTGAGTGCCCCCTGCTGTATTAGAAGCTGAAGCAGAGTTCTGTCCTTAGGGAAAAGGATCCTTTAGTACAGCCGGTTGTTGAGCTTTAAGCAGCTTCTGGGCTTGATCCATAAGGGGACAAAGGTGAGTAAGGTGGTCCTCTTGGCACAACTTACAAGGGAACTTGACCTTCTTCTTTTCTTCCCCCCCCCCATCAGCATTGTTCACGGGCTTTTGCTTGTTTTGGTTTCCCTCTCCCTTCTTACCATTCTTTTTCTTCCCGCCGAGCTACTAATTGACCTTCTGAGAGGTTTGTGCAAAAACATTTGCACTCTGGGGGGAGGGGGCATCCTTTGCTGCCTCTACCATAGATTGTTTGATGGACAAATGATGAATTTTCTTAGTCAAAGATTATACGGTGGGAGAGTTAACGGACCCAACCACACCATCGGCATGGGGTCCAGGCTTAGGCTTCTCCGCATCGTGCGAAGGCCTCGGTGCCTCAGGGATAATCTCATATAAGATCCCAGATTGTGAATAAATCAAATCCAACTGCTGGGCCCTGAGAATGGCTTCTTCTTCATTCTTCACTCCTGAGGTGGATACGTCCTTAGATATGTATGGCAACAGAGATTTAAGGAACCACTCTAAAAGGAACTCAGGAGGGATAGTGGCTTTTATAAGGCTCTTTCGCCTCCTCCACTCTTGGATGTGATCCGAGATGTGGGTGGCCTTGTTTTGCCTAAAAGTAGACAACAAGTCCGTTCCGAAATCATATTGGACCAGAAGCTGAAAGTGGCTAAGAAATGCACTAGCCAAGTCCCAGAAACTACTGAAAGCAGTAGAAGGAAATTCAATATACCACTTTGCCGCGGTACCTGTCAAGGTACTCTGGAACAAACTCAACCGAACTGAATCTTCATTCAGCGAATTTGAAGAACACCATAAATGGAATGTGGTGGCATGAGCCCTAGGATCTTCACCAGTTTTTCCTTCGAACTTAGGGATGTCCGATGGCAATTTGGTGGGAACAGGCGGCCACAAGGGGTCATGCCTCACAGGGTCATTCATCAATTTTGACAAATATGGCAAGTTTAAGGTTTCCAGGAACGAAATTTTGGGTCGAACCGGGGTACTAAATGTGCCAGCTTGGGGATTAGAGGGACCTTCCCCCGAATGCCCATGGGTAAAAGTGGGGTTGCCGCCTGCCACCGGTTGCGAAGTGGGAAGATTGCTCTGAAACAGATTCCATCCGTAAGCCATAGGATTGTGTGTGGGAGGTGCAGTATAAGAAGTTCAGGCCATCCCCATAGAAATAGGGGTCTGAAAGATAGGAGCTAGAATCCCTCCGCTGAACAATGAAAAGGGAGAGCTCGTGAACGGAACCGAAATGGGAGTTTGGAAAATTTTCCCATAAGAGGTGTTGTTCCCAAACTGCACTCCTATATAGGAAGGAGATGGACCTACGTATGGACTGGATGGGGGAATGTGCCCCCCATTCCAAGGAAATCCTTGGACAAACACCGAGGATCCTACCGGACCACTCTGGGTAGTATATGGAAAGGAAGAAGGAATAGTAGGTATACTGGGGATCCTAGTAACCATGTCACCAGAAGTACATGCTAGGTTTGAGTGAACCGGTGGCTGAACCACCCGACTCACTGGAGTCAAAGGTGTAGAAGGTATACTGGATCTAGGGGAACTTACCGGGAGAGGCAGTACCCCTTCAATCGAAACGGCTGAGGTGAACACAAAAGGACTTTCTTCTGCAGAAGACATGATCCTACCCACAGGGACACCTAATACAGGTGAATCAAAATGTCTAACCTGAACGATCACATGATCGTTTAAATCAGTCAAGGGGGTGTTAAAGTTTCTTGCAAACTTGTCAGTCTGCAATTCTTCTATCTCAACTGTATCAAGATCAAAATGGTTAGCTATTAGTTCTGGTTCACCAAGAACTTCACTTATTCCTACTGGTTCAAATGAAACGTCTGTGTCCAATCTCCGCCTTTGGGGTAAAGGTGGAGGCTCCAATGTGGTGAGAGGAGGAAGGTTTCTCAACCTTCTTGACCTTCTAGGAGGTTGGTCCTCCACGATTGAAAATTTAACAAATCACACCCTAAGGCCAACTAAACACGGGAAAAACCACAGAGCATACACTATAAAAATCCTAAAGCCTCAAGCAATCAAACAAGGGTAAAAGATATACTTTCCTGAAGAAAGCTGATGAACGATTACTTGGCGTCCTTGAAGTGGTTCTTAGGCACAAGTGGAGGAATCACCCAACCGCCCTCCTATACTTTCAACAAGGGTTACCTTCCAAGCCCGTTCAAGGTGAACCAGAAATAGCCTTCCGGTTTACCTAGGTATGAACCCTAAAAGACAAGAGACTAAAGGCTACCTTAGCTATATCAATAGTCTGGGGGGACAGTCGCAAGCTTGAATCGTACGCATGGGCAGGGTAGCTGACCCTGAAACTCTCTCTAGGACAGAATCCCCAGATGCGTAAAAGTCTCGATCTACGCTTTGACAATGATTCAAAGGGTTATCTCCTCTGTCGAAGCCTCCACGCGGCCTCGTGCTTGACTCCCATTTGAGAGGAGCTTCCCAGATACAGTCGATAAAGTCAAGGATTTACCTAAGGAAAGGTCCACTACGTCTGAGTTTTATAAATTGTGGGAAGTTTACACTTCCTAGCCCACAAGTCTAGCCTAAGCTAGTAGGTGAAAGGCCCCTAAAAAAAATTACTAGTAAATTTTAATTATGCGTTCATTTTAAAGGGTTGTTTCTCACTCAGAAGGAAATGGAGTGATGTACTTATGGTGTTTTTGAATCAATAAGAAGTAAATGAAAGTAAAGGTGTATTCAAAGCAAATTACCACTATTTAAAACAAACTTCTTTTTCTTTTTTGCAAATATACATTGATGAATTAAATGCAAACGATAAAAGAAACTAAGCCTATGTTTTTTGTAACTTTTGAGATTAATATTTTTAAACTGAAATAAACACTACTTATGCAAAAGTAAGATGAAAAAGCTTGACAATGTTTTCTTTTCACTTTTAAAAATACTCAAACTCTACTATGCACCTAAAATGCACTATACTTGAGTAAACTTGGAATTAATGAACTGTATAAAACCAACAAACTGAAGTAAAGCAGGCTGACAAAACCAAGAAACAACCAACAAAGGAAGACTAGGAACCCTAGCTTGGGTGCACACAATGAAAAAAATCACTGTAGACTTACAAAGGCAAGTGACAAAGAAACCAATATCGAAAGATAGACTGGAAAAACAAATCCCAAGACCCTGATCACTGATCTGGACAGAGACACTTCAACCTATAAACCAAACAGGCCAAGCTACTTCAGCATGCAAATAGAGAATAATCCAAGCAAAAGAGACTCAAGGGCTTTCGAAAAATCACAAAGTGTGATCACCAATAGGTCTTCAAACAGACATCACAACATTTATAAAGAAAGTCCACACAGAAACAGGAAATACACACAGAGAGGGACAAGCAAACCCAATCCTAAAAAATTCCTATTTCCAGGCTTATACGCGATTGTATAGAAGGGCAACCCGTGTACTATACACGATTGTCCAGTAGAGCAACCCGCAGATGCAAGCCTCTATACGCGACTGTGCAGAAGAGAAACCCGCGTATAGGTACAATTTTTTTCTCAAAAACTAAGAAAAATATACAAGACTTTCAAACACTATGACAAGTATGAACCAGGATAAAATACCACACACAGACTTCAAAGCAAAGACTGGTCAGGGGTGACAGAAACAACCTACAGTAGTCTGGGTTCCCCAGTGGAGTCGCCAGTTCTGTTGTACATGAATAAACACCTTATAACCGAAGGTCTGGGGTTACAAACATACTCAATAAACTTGCAGACAATTGACTCTAGAGTGCAGTAAATGAAATAGGAGGATGGGAAAGACTCACCTGATACATGACGATTGATCCTAGATTGTCCTCTTCAGCTCTGCTTCTCCTCCAAAGTCTTCAGGGATGCTTTCTCCTTCACCTGTCAAGGATCATTCTTCCAAATACAAGATGATTCATATATATAAACAGGTTAGATAAATCATATATAGGATGCTGAGACATAAACATTTATCAAACCACAATACATGGGACACATTCAAGACACAATATGGAAGAAGGATTCTCTTTATTAACAATAATGGAAAGAGTTCAGATTACAACCCAACGCCTGAGACAAGGACTCCTCTACAGCCAAAGGATTCTAAGTTCCACTGCTCCAAAGACTTCTGTATAAACTCCACCAGCATAACTTTGCTCTCCAAGTGTCTCCATTAACACCCTCCCCAAGGCCTGTATTTATAGTTGGTGAAATAAGGCAGTTTCGAAGGTTGAGGAGGTTGAGACAGTTAATGAGATTAAGTTAAATGGATTAACTAATCTCAAGTAATCGCGTGTTTTTATTTTTAATGTCAAAGGTAGGTATACGTGAGTATCAAGACTAGCAACTCATGTATGATCCACGAGTTGCTCTAAAGGCAACCTGTGTATACATATATATGCGACATGCAACAACCGAGACTCGCGTATGACACGCGAGTTGCATATATAGAGAGTCACGTATATGAATTGACATAGCAAAAGGGTAAAAATAACCAGCTGGATAGATGATGAATGTAGTTCATAATAAGCCCATCCTTAGTGTTTTTGGCAACCCTCAATCCATAGATGTCCTTTTGTGTGCCAACATGAGGGATGTCGGCACTCGGATGGAGAGGTGCCATTCAGGTGGATAACACAAATTTAACTCAAAGGTCCATGGGACGACATGGAACCTTATCATATTGTTCCTAGTGAATTGACTCATCATCACAATACAATAATGCATGCTTAAAGAATACATATTTGTCCCTTAATGGATTTGGAAGGCGAGATGAAAATATTCATAACTCAAAAAATGATGCTCTAATAGACAAACCACCAGTTCCTTTAGATTCATGACATCCAAGTACTTCTAGGGACACCCCCATGTGGCAGACTCATAGACTGAACATTGCCTATTTTGACAGTTTCCAAAACTAGGTTTTTACTCAATGACGTGTAGTGCAATTTCTGAACCATAGGACAAGATTTTGAGAAATGTTCCAAGAATGTGCATGGGCATCACAATCATCCCACTCTTTCCCAAACACACTTACAGGAGGAAACAAAAATCAATTCCATTTCATGTTTGTCTTCTATTAAGTAATACTCAAATATGTCTCTATTCATAACACATTTCACAACTAAATTGGAATAATTGACACTTAAAAGAATATAGGGATTCTAAATTTAGCACCCCTAGAGCCTATAGTTAATAAATAGACATTAATTTAATAAATAAATTAAAATATATTAATAGTAATAAAAATAAATACCCAACATAATTAATATATAACCTAAGTGGAACTAATGGTCAATAACGTGTTTTTACTCCAAGGAGGTCATAGGTTCAAATATGGAGGGGGGTATGGTATGTACACCTCTAGGGGTCCCTTGTCCCACAAAAAAGGGGTTCCCATACACCAAATTGGTACCCAAACCATACGGTTGGTTGCAACACTTTGATGAATGCGAGTGTGGAGACTTATAAGATGCAACAAATACAATGTGATTGGAACCACATCTAACTGCACAAATCAATATGAAAGAATGAAACATGTAGAAGGAGCGAGTCGACATAAGTCGACTTGAACGAAGACCGATTTAGTCGATCAGCCGACTAAGTCGGTCGGCCGAGCAAACACAGTAATTAAGTCTGCTAACTAATAGTCGTGTCGGTTCACCGAACCGACAGGTAGTTATTTTTGTAACTGTTTGTAACCTGTATATATTAGGCTGTTGAGCCTCACAAAAACTTAGTTCAGTTCTTGGCTTTGTACGATCTATTGAGAATAATATAATCTGTTCATCCTATCTATTCTTGTCTCTTGTATCTGTGTATATTTCTGTATATTTTTGTATGTATTATAGGTAACCTTATGTGATCTATGAGATTACAACATTGGTTCCGTTGCCGGTAGTACATAACTAGAATATATGTTCACATATGATATTAGAGCAGGAGATAAAGGACTGGTGGGAGCGAAAAATTGCTAACTATCTACAAAATTATGCGAGAAGGAATAGATTGACAGTTGCAGAAGCAAAAGCCAAATTTTTCACTCAGACTCACGAAAAGTTTGTCGAATCCGTGCCACACCTACTAAAGCAGCTTTTGGATGAGAAAACCAGACAAGAATAAAGAAGAACAGTTACTCCAGAAACTGATCCGAGGAGGACGTACGAATCTATCGGAGTGGTTCGAAAAGATAGCCGACGACTTCTGTGAGGAACAAGCAGTCGAAGACAGGACTTCTGTGGAAACTGTTTGACAGAAATTTTTCACAGAATTTACTGATCAATTCTTGTGTTCCTTGCCGACTTTGCTGTTCAAGCTTTTAATAGAAAAAGGAGCAGGCCATATTGTCGAAGCTCGACCACTATTACGCAAACCACCCTCAAATACTAACTGGGCGGAGAAACAGAAGCAGTGGGAAAAATTCATCACTGAAAGGGAGTGGGAATAATTCTTGAGTAAATAGACATTATCCGAGCTTCTTAAAAAGCGTCAGGTAGGCTATGGGGGGGTAGCTAGTCGTGTGTCGGAGAGGGAGCATGGTGGATACCAGTCAACCGGACTTAAGCTAGTAATGAACAGTCGATCGAAGAGGAATTGACAGTATTGTATGAAAGTATGTCGGACATTAAAAGAATCGAGAGGGACGAAAGACAGCAGAGAAGGGAAGCTAGACGTGAACGAGCCGACGAGCTGCGTAGAGAACAAAACCCTAGGGATACCGACCGAGATGAGCATCCGCCAGAGTCGGTTCATGACCGACACAAAGAAGGCGTAGACGAAGAGACGGCCCCTAAGGAAGATGATGTGTGGATAGAGCAGCAAGAACCTCTCCAAATAGTGGTTCCTGATGAAGTAACCCTTTCCCCCGCCAATTCCCATACCGTAATACATACTATTATTGAAGACGACCTCCGACTGAGAGCTGGTGACATCACAATCTGGAGTCGACTAGGTGATGAACCGTATCCGGGTTGACATCTTGTTCTACGTCGACCGATCGAAGGGAACTGGGTGACCTTTCAAACGGCACCCTCCTTTCGTAGTATCCACTTGCTCCTGCCGACACATGAAGGAGCACCCCCCCCACCACATACAACTTTCGAAGATAACCAAGAGTCAGACCTGAGCACGCAAAGTGACAGTGGGTCATCGAGAAGACAAATTATCAACAATCCGCTGTACTGCGAGAAAGAATCAACCACCGATAGAGGCACAAGTTCTGGCGACCAAAACCCCATCGTCACCTCCACAGGTTCGACTATATCATCGACCCCACCTCTTTCACCCCCACCCACACCTCCCACCCCGCCAACTTCCGAGAGTAGTGATAGTGACTCCGACATGGGTCACGGATCTGCTCAGATTCCCCTTTATGAGGGCGACGAAGACCCCAGACGACATTGGTTCATCTATGAGTCGATATGGGAGGCCAACAAGGTAACAGAAGAAGATCGCCAGATGGCCCAGTTCGCAGGAGCCCTAAGGAAAAGAGCTCTAACATGGTATATGACATTTTCTGAACGGCAGCCCAGAGCAACAAAAGCCGAGATAAAAGCGCAATTCCTATCATTTTTTAAGACCCCAGATGCCAAACACCAGGCCGCCAAGAAGCTGAAAACGACATCACAGAAGCCAGGAGAAACAGTCCGCGACTATGATAAACGATGGAAGGATCTATTGAGCCAGTTAGACTATACTATTGACGAACAATTACTGATTCAATGGTTCCTTGCAGGACTCTCACAAAAGGTTCGCCGACACATCAGTCTGGAAACTTTCAAGTCATATGAAGATGCGCTGACAAAAGCTCTGCAGGTCGAGATGGACGAAGACATACCTGCATATCCGACTGACCACCGTTTGGAGGAAGAAGCTGGAAAACGTGCAGAAGTCCCCGAAAGAACTCACACTCAAGAACCAAGAAGTCTGGTGCACTAACTGTTCAACAGCCGGACATTCCAAAGATAATTGTCAACAGCAATTCAGCCGACAAGATGTCCGTTTTGTACAAACAAAGGCGTTTTGCGACATTTGCCAGGAACGTGGAGACCATTCTATGGCCGACTGTCCTTACAATATGAAGAATGGAAAGGCTTCCTGGTGTGCTATCTATGAAACTGCAAATCACAACACGGCCGACTACCATCTTAACCTGAAAAATAGACAGAACTACCAGGCCGTCTACCAGACGAATGCAGTAGCACAGAACACGGAGCAAAACAATAACAATAACCAGAATGGGCAATGCAATGACGGCCGACGCTATGAACGTCGACATGACAATCGACGACCAGGGTTTGGAAGAACAGGTCGATTCGTTGGGAATCGCGAAATACGAAGTCGTCGACCCACACAATGCTTTATTTGTTACAAAGAAGGGCACAGATGCGCAGACTGTCCGTACAAGGACAGAACTGACCTCAAATTTTGTACACACTGTGGGGTAGGCGATCACTCCTTGGAGGATTGTCCTACCATGTTGGAAAAAATCAGCAATAAAAAGAATGTTAATGTCTTGTCTTATGTCCAGAAGAATGATGTAATAACTACTAAGAACTTGCACATTGTCACTCGACAAGACACCAAAACCGGGCCTGATAACCCTCAGATTAGCAAAATCAAAAACCCAAATGCATACCCTGACCCTAGCAAGGAACAACAGACATATCAAGAAGCCACACACATATTTCAAAACATTGCACAGCAAGAAGACATTAGTAACAGTCGACTTATCTCGAACCAGCAGTTAACCCGTCTCATTCAAACAGACGAATCTGTAGGCCAGTTCATTGATTTATTGCATCAAATCAAAAACACTAATCCTGAGAAACAAACTAAGAACATTTGTAGCCTAAATCAAAAAGACAAAAACGATGTTGACCCATTGGTCGACCTAGAAATTGAAGGATACCACGTACGACAAGTAGTTCTGGATTTTGGGTCACAAGTCAATATTATGACCAGGGATACATGGGAACAAATGGGCAAACCTCGACTCTATGAGTCAGGCATCTACCTAAAACTGGCTGACCAAGGTCTCATTGAACCCATTGGGGTTTGGAAAAATGTAGACATAACCATTAAAGGCATATCAACTAAGGTTGATTTCGAAATTATTGACCCAAAGGAAGGATCTAGCTCCTTCCCAGCCCTTGTCGGTCGACCTTGGGGTCGAAAGATGAAAGCCTCTATATCTTTAGATAAAGAAAGGATCAAGCTAAAAGGTAATGGCCAAAAAGTTATTGTACCCATTAACCCTTCCCAAGGAAAGCCTTGGATAGAACCTATTGATGAGGAGGTTGATGTTAGACAGCTATACCAAATCCACAATAATACTGACTATACTGAACCAAACATCTATGGGGAACTTTACTTAGGTAACCAAGACTCCGTGGGTTATAATTCAGATGCTGAACTATATGACCGGGAGATAGAAAATTATGAAACACAAGCAAGAGGGTGCTGGACTATCCAAAAAGTACAGAAAAAACCCACCCAATAGTGCTTTATAGTCTCAATTATCCCCAAGATTTTTGAGAGAAAAATAAGAGAACACCCTACCTTACAACCGACCAGTGAAAACACCAGGCAACAACCTAGGTATAAGGAGAGGGAACCCCCAGTCATGCATGTTGAACAAGTGTCTAAAAACATTGGAGAACATGGCCGACTACAAAGCTTAGTATAAACCTTCACAGGTCAGGCAGCTAGATGGTGGGACACCCATCAGACAAAACTGCAGACCTGGACTAGTGCTGCAACTTACTTTGTTGAAAGGTTTGGTGGCA
>LPNX011011211.1:78426-279976 GCA_001517045.1 Pseudotsuga menziesii
CTGAAAAGAACTATTCGACCACGGAACGGGAAGCCTTAGGAATGCTATTTGCACTTCAGAAGTATCGACACTACCTATTAGCTAACCCCTTCATATTTTACACCGACCATCAAGCTTTGAAGTATCTCGTAAACAAACCTCTTCACCATGGGAGAATTTGTCGATGCCTACTTCTCTTTCAAGAGTTTGAGTTTGAAGTAGTGGTCCGACCAGGAAAGCTCAATGTCAGACCTGACAACCTATCCCGAATCGACAGAGGAGAAGAACCGACCGGAGTCAATGACGACTTGCCGGATGCACATCTATTTCGTATAGAAGCAATACCAGAAGAGTTGGAGGAGATTGCTCAGTTCTTAGAGACAGGTCAGGAACCAGAAGGTCTGAGCACTAAGAAGAAGCAAATCCTAGCTATGAAGGCTGCTCTATACAGCCTCATCAATGGATTTCTATACAAGATGGGGTTGGACGATGTTCTTAGAAGATGTGTACTCGACCATGAACGAGAGCAAATCATGCACGAAGCACATTATGGACCCGTAGGAGGACATTTTCAGGCCGACACAACTGCCAAGAAAATCCAACAGTCTGGATTATGGTGGCCGACACTTCATAAAGATTGTAAAAACTTTGTCAGTTGATGTGATAGATGTCAACGACTCGGTCGACCACTGCCAAGCACAGAAATGCCCCTGATCTCTGTAAACCCTAGTCTCACCTTTGAAATCTAGGCTATAGACTTCATAGGACCATTCCTTGTCCCAGCGCGACGATTAGGCACAAGATATATCATCACTGCAGTGGAATATGTTACTAAATGGGCAGAAGCAGAACCTGTCGAGGCCTGTTCAAGTGAGATAGCTGCTAAGTTCATACATGAAAACATCATTACTCGATTTGGTTGTCCGCTCACTTTGATCAGTGACCAAGGGTCTCACTTCGTTAACAAAACTATCAAAAATCTAACCGACAAGTTTCACATCGACCACCGACGTAGTACAGCATATCACCCCCAGTCGAATGGTGCAATCGAAGCTTTCAATAAAACACTGACGAAAGGATTGACTAAAATATGCAGTTCCGATAAGGATGACTGGGATGAGAAAATTCCTGCAGTTTTATGGGAATACAGGACAGCCTACAAACGGTCAATTGATCAAACCCCTTTTTGACTGGTCTATGGCCAAGAAGCAGTCATCCCTCTACACTTCCGACAATAGGCACCTATAGTTGCACAAATACTACATGTCGATGTCGAACAAGCCAGGCAGGATCGACTCTTTCAACTTAATAAACTAGAAGAACACAGAATTATGGCCATCCAACACCAGGAAATACAAAAGCAACAGCAGAAAGCATGGCACGACCGTAATATCAAAAACAAAAATCTGTCGGTCGGTGACCTTACTTTACTCTATAACAATCGAGTAAAAGGAAAACCCAAGAAATTGCACACAGAATGGATGGGCCCGTACATAGTCGAAGAAATACATCCCAATGGGTCGGTCCGACTAAAAACACTACAAGGCCTGGTATTTCGGAAGCTTGTTAATGGAGCCCGACTTAAACAATTAAAAATAAAATAAAATCATATAACGGTCTTAACTGACCACCAAAAACCTATAAAAAGTTAGAAAATTCCAAAAATCAAAACCGTACACTCATAAACCATCAGCATGACAGCAACTCACCCCTCCGACAACCGACATCACTTCCATCGACCATCTTCATCGACCAATCATGCCGACCATTTTTACCACCGACACCGACCATCGACCTCGAGAGTCCCATCACATATTAATGGCCTCGAGCGCCGAACCAGATCCCCCAAATCGCACTCGAGTATTGTAGTTGGACTGTCAAGTCCGCCATTAATACATCCAGTTCAACACTCCACCATTCCCACGCCTATAAATAATGGACCGCCGAAGGTTCATTCACCACACCCCTTACACACAGAGCACTCGCATTCCCCGTCGACTAAATCCCACGATCCCTGTTACCAGTCCGACCAGTCTGATATCATGGCACCTAAGCTTACCCACGCCGTGGCCAAGGCAAAAGAGTTACAGGCAGAGGACACACCCTTGGTCCAAAGATTGAAACATATCCAAAACGCCAAAGTCCAAGAGGGTCCTTTCCAGAAACTCTGGACATAAATCCAAGAGTGGGCCTTTGTCGATAGTAAAATGACCCAGGCCGCTGAGAAAATCCGAAATAGCTCTATCCTCCAGTACCCTAACGCACCACTGATGGCAAGCTTCGGTGGGACGAAGGAGGCAGCGGTTAAATTTATTATCAGTCATTACCACAACGGCCGATTCTATTTCGACCAACCGATTGACATCACTGGGGATGTTATTTCAGCTCTTACAGGTCTGTCGAATAGAGGCGACCCTGTCCCAATTGGGATTAAGGAAGGACTCGTCCAAGAACTCACAGGCACACCGACTGGAAAAAACTCGAAGGGACTGATGATAGGCCAGATCGCGACAAGAACGCCACAAATTGTGGCTAAAATCATCGTCGTCACCCTTACCTTGGCTGGTCGGAGCAGCGACCTAAAACTGGAAATGTTGGAGGCGGTCGACACAATTGCAACAGACGGACATATTTATAGATGGGGCGACTATGTGGCCGACATGGTCAAAACCATCTGTGAACGTTGCCAGGAAACGGGAGGTATTATCAAATTCCCCTTCCTTATTATATGGATTGTTATGTACCATATCTATCCGGAAGGCAGTGTAGTCTTCTGGGATCCCATAAGGTTTGAAATGCACAGGTTCAAACCCTTTTCACAGAGAGGAACCCTGCATGAGCTAGCACAAGGCAAAGTCTTTCTAGAGACTTGGTTCCAACAGCTGAAGGTCTGAACGACGAGGTGGAGGGTGCCACAGAACATCCGACGAAACCTCCCAGCTCAGTCTCACATCCAGTTAGCTCTCGACCATACGTCAGTATGGTATATGCGAGGTCAAGACCCCAAAGCAAAGGACCTCGACTACTACCCAACAGTCGAACAGATCTTTCGGGAGTTGAGTCGACAGGCAGGCACAAAGGTACCAATTCCAGCAGCTGCCAAAGAGGTCGACTTCTCTATCGTCGAGCCTCTTACAGACCAAGAAAAGGAGGAGGATTATGAGCTAAATTTGTACATCAGCACTTTCGTGTCAGAGGATACTCCGACTGTGCCACCTACTCAGGTGCACTTAACAGTGAAACATCCGACTGCACCTGTAGTGGACCCCCCGTCGACAGAACAACAACAACAAACACCACCACCGGCACAACAAACAGTACAGCAGTCAGTTCCTCTGACTCCAGTAGCTGCCGACCCACTGCAGGTACCGACAGGAGAAGTCTAGGAAGACAACCCTGAATATGTTGTGTCTCGGAGCATTATAAAAAAATTGGCAAAGGAGATAGCCGTCGCCAGAAGGAAGATCAAGCTACAGAAAAGACAGCAAGGCAAGGGTAAGCGTAAGCTTGTCCTTGCTGACTCCATCGACGACGACGAAGAACTAGCAGCAGCAGCACTCGACATTGTCGAAGATGCCCGTGCTAATAAGGTATCTGTTGAAACCCAGTTTCAACGCTTTATTGAAGCAGGAGCTCCAGAGGGTCGGCCCAAGAAAGCCAAAACTCAGTCGACCCCTGAAAATGTGGTCGACCTTGTGTCGACCCCGCCACCTCCATCTCCGACACTTGTAGTCGAAGAACAAGTACCAGTAGAACATATGGAGGCATATGAACAAGCAATACCGGAAGGACTCAGAGCCAGGGCCAGCACGGATGCTGAACTCAAAGCCTTATTTCAAACGCTACCTGGACTATTCAAGTCAGCACAAACAATATGAACAACAACACCACTGAAAGCAAGCAAAAAGATATATGCTCAGCAAACAACAGTTTTTACAAGGATCCATGACGGTGGCGACATATCGGGGCATGAACAGACCTTCACCGACTACCAACTCCCACCGGAAGAAGACATTATGTCTTCCGACCAAAGTTCACAACACACTTCTCCATCACCACCAGGATCAGGAAACCCTCCATCCCCACCTTCACCACCATCACCTCCACCACCTCCACCACCCCTTGATTCAAAGCCAAAACCACCATCATCTTCACAGCCGGAAGTGGACATACCACCTCCTCAACCACAAAAACCCCCGACCAATGAACCATCCCTTCAGACACAAGCACCTTCGACCTCTGTTCCACCTTCCACTTCTGCAGGTCCTCAAGACAAACCAACAAGACAAGAAAAGGAGACCACAGAACCGACCTCTACTATTGCAGGTACTCAGGAGCAAGATGCAGACAAACAAAAGAAACAGACAGACCAGCATCGACCATCCAGGCTACAGATAAGTTTAAAGGATGCAAGTACGTTGACCGACACAGAGGTCGGCCAACTACTAAACACCCTAGCAAAAGAAGTAAAAAAGAGGACAAAAACAGTAAAGAAACAACTCAGGGATAAGGAGGCTGAACAGGTCGAGTTTCTCGGCAAGTGTAGGTCTCTCGCACAAACTGTCACCCCAGGACCGGTCGAAACTGCTACGGACTGACCACTCGAAAGGGCATATCAGCTATTTGAAGGCTTGGTGTCGACTATCCAGACACATATCCAAGGGACTAGAGCCGAACAAAAGGAAGAGACTGCTCGACTGCTCCTGACCTAGCATACTGCCTTTTCGGAGGCTTACAAACATTTACAGGACCATACGGAGGAATCCATTGTTACTGAAGAAGTGCTAAGAGATTGGCCGACTCATTATGGGCAGGTCTATCATCAGAGTAGGCAGACACGACAAAGCATTCAGGCCTTGGAAAGTCGAAAAATGATAGAGGCAGAGATGAGGCAGACCCTTGAAGAGCAGATTGTGATGGAGAGTAGCAAGCTACAAAAACTGGAATGAGAAGCTCATCAGTGGGTACAACAAGCCTTACCAAACTTGGAGAAGGTTGACAACATCTGTCCGCAGATGAAAAGACTCCTTAATGCCGCTGACGAACAAACCCACCTGTTGGGCCCTAGCATGGAAAATATTGCAGAAATGCCCATGGCCGAAAAGATGTTGGTATTATCAAGTGTAACAACTCTAACCATCGACATCCAGAAGGCCCTGCAGACATGGACAGATTTCCAGCGTCAACTTGCCATCACAGCTCCCGCCATCGTCGAAGTGTGCGTTCAGAGACGACCGACCATCCGACTACATAGTCCTCACCAGGAGCAAGTCTGAACGGTTCGACAAGACTTCATTTTTGTACTTACCTTTTTCTTCGGGACGAAGAAATGTTTTGTTTGTGGGGGAGATGTAGAAGGAGCGAGTCGACATAAGTCGACTTGAACGAAGACCGACTTAGTCGATCAGCCGACTAAGTCGGTCGGCCGAGCAAACACAGTAATTAAGTCTGCTAACTAATAGTCGTGTCGGTTCACTGAACCGACAGGTAGTTATTTTTGTAACTGTTTGTAACCTGTATATATTAGGCTGTTGAGCCTCACAAGAACTTAGTTCAGTTCTTGGATTTGTACGATCTATTGAGAATAATATAATATGTTCATCCTATCTGTTCTTGTCTCTTGTATCTGTGTATATTTCTGTATATTTTTGTATGTATTATAGGTAACCTTATGTGATCTGTGAGATTACAACAAAACACATGTATGAAAGAAGGAATCAAAGCTATTAAGATGATTGCAAGAAAAATATCTGAAGATGATAAAAGAAGGATCTGATGGGTCATTTAACAATATTTTTGGACCCAAAATATCCAACACTTCATACATGTCAAAACATGTACAAGTATTGGAAGGATCGATGTAGGTCCTGAAAACAAGGTGGACGGAGGTGGAATCCTCTCTTAAACAAAGTGTAAATCTCTAATTGCCTCTCAGTAAATACTTCAAAAACTAATACACTGGATATTGACTCATGGAAGAGAATAAAATGAACAAAAAATGATTGTTGATATTAGATCCCATGTTCAAAGAGAGGATTGGTTAAGAGAGGCCAAACTTTAAGGAAATATTTAGTTTGGAATGGATACTCTATGCTTTCTAGGTTTCGATAATATTTTGGATAACATAACCTTACTGAAGGTTAGACCAAAGGTTTAATTTTTCATTTGCTTCATAATCACTCAAAAGTAAATTTAAACCTTAAGAAAAGGGGGTATTGAGGATCGGGTATATGTTATCTATTTTAGGATGAGTCAATATTTAACCCGTTTGATCACTACAAATACTTCATATAAGTATGGAAAAAAGTTCCCTCAACCTTGGAATGGTATAATAAGTTGTGACTCCATAGAGAAAATTTAAGAGAACCATGGTCTAATGGATGAAGTTAATATGACTTAAGTTCAAAGGAAATAAGAAAAATAGGTCATGCCATATTTGATTGGTGACAATTTTGGAAACTAATCTTTCTTCAATCATAAAAAATGACAGTTGATTAGACATGAACACAAGTTGATGCTGAGGAAAAATTCCTTGTAAAAATAAGGAAATCAAAGAGATATTGTTGGAGCAGGGTCCCGCAGCTACAGAAGAAGCTGCTAGTTTTGGCGGAAAGAGGACAAGGCAGAGCTACGATGCCATGGCACGTTTCCAGCTGGAGAGAAGAGCCAGAAACCATGACTTTTGGGATAGAAAATTCAAGAAGGCAACGGTACCCGAGCGGCCGAGAGAAGAAAGCTCAACCACTGCATTGAAGGCAGCGGCAGAAGACAGGAGGGCTCAGCGACCCTCATAAAGAAGAAGGAGCAACGAGGCTCAGGCATTGAAGGCGAAGGACAGAAACAAGAAGCGGTGCATAGTACCCATGGTCAGTGCCAGGAAGCATGGAAGACTGTAGAGAGCTGTGGTGTGACAGGAAGCAGCTACCTCAAGGACAGAGAGGACCGACTGTCACTAATTGGGTTTGGGTTACTGTTGGGACAGGCCCACAGTGTTGTAATGGCGAGACCTTCGGGCCACCTATAAAAGCTTGCATTTTGTATTGTAAAGGGTTAGCTAATCAGTCAGTTAGCCAGTTGGTTGGTTCGTAGGATGAGTCGCTAGTTGGTCAGTAGATTATTTTTGAAGTAGACTCAGGAGTCAGTCAGACAAACTGTGTTGTAACGATCCAGACACCTAGCTTGTCTGTGAGTCATTTGAGTCTGTATGTAACCATCCATAGAGAGAACAGAGGGGGAAGGATATATCGAAAGAAAGGCAATATAGAGATAGAAATAGGCTAGAGATATAGAAGAGATCTCGCGCTGCATATGCGGTGCAACAGACTGTGCTAACTTCCCTCAAGAAATATAATAGAAGCACAGTTTGGTGGACGTAGCTCCTAGCCTGGGGGTGAACCACGTTAAATCTGCGTGTTATGTGTTGCATGAATGTGATTGTACTTGCTTATTATTACTGGTTATTTTGCATTTAATGTTAGTTGCAGTAAGTGAATGTATGTATTGTTCAGCTCACGGTAATGCAGGAAGATAGAGATAAGTTGAAGTATTTTAGTAAGCTGCTTAAATACTCCTTTACGTCTGTTTCTAATGACCATTTAATCACAATATAACTTCTGGGAAGTAGAGTTGCACACACTGACACAGTCAACGCTAAGAGTGCAAAGTCGTAGTGGTAGGATATCGCAGAGAGGGGATATCGCACCGGCAAAGGAGCTGCGGTGCGCGATACTGCGAGCTGAGGGCTTAGCGCTGAGGATAGGTTGGGTGTCCCGCGGTACGCAGAGATGCGATAAGATTGGGGATATTGTGAGTAAGTGGAAGTTGTGCGACGTGGGAAGAAACCGTACGACTTGCGCGTGGATAAGAATCGCACGGCTAAAGTGCTGCAAGTGGAAGGGGACGTGCGATGCGCCGATATAGCTGACCTGGTGAATCACAGGAGTAAGAGAAGAGACGTAGGATGCTCAGAACCTGGTCCAAGACACTTGAGTCTTGGCCAACCCATTAGATTCACTTCAGGTGAGGCTTCAGATCGCTTCGCGGTCTGTCCCCGAAAGGGCCAGTGAGTTAGGGGTGTTGTTGATTGATTATAGTAAACCCGGGTCTGCCCATGCAATCAACAAATGGTTCCGTTGCCAGTTTAAACGAATGGGAGTCAATGTTCTGTTGGCATCCTACTAGGGAAGAGTTTCACCAGTGGTTGGATTCAGACTTAAGGGAGTTCACCAAGAAAGAGAATAGGAGTCCGAGACTAAGCACAGAAGCCTGGTTAGAAAAGCATATCACTTCAGACATACACGCTATATTTTTTACAACCTATGGAAACGAGATTTTCGACTGGTTATCCAAGTTGACAGATAGGAACACATTCAAGAAGAAAAGAAACATTGTCTAGACACCGGAGCTGATTCAGACCATGCAGAACCTTGACAATCTGATTACGAGAGCAGTGGACTTCTGGCTTACCAGTGTGCTAGAAGGCTACGTTACAGAATTTGCAGTTGACCAGAGAAAGAGCTTCGGTGCAGCTGAACGATACTTCTTCAGAGGATACCGTGGTAAGTACCTAAGATCTCTAAACTTGTCTGTTAAGATGATGTTATATGAAAAAGGAACAATGGATCTAGTCTCAGATGAATAAGTAAAGATAGTAATGTCACAAGAGTTTGAAAGTGATTTTGATGACATTGGACGAACACGTAGTGGAAAGAAGTATAAAGTAGAATTTAATTCTCCTGTATTTGAAGACAGTTCAGATAGTATTAGACAACAGAGCCCTAGCACCACAGAAGAACCAAAGGGGGGTATCCCTTACCACCCCTATACTCCACAGAAACATACAGGGACTTAGAATAACCCCATAGGTACTCCATCTACTAGCTCACATTCCGTACCTACTCCCGCTACAGCACCTTCACCTACACTGCTGAGTGGTAGTACCCCAGTCAGTCAGAACCCACCACAGAGAAATAGAATTGGAGACGACATGAAGCTACCTATTTTTAAAGGTACAGGAGCAGAAGACCCGGAACAACATTGGTTCCTATGCGAAGCTATGTGGACCATTAAAACAATCAACGACGATAACCTTAAACTTGTACAGTTGGTCACCACACTCAGAGACAGAGCCTTGACATGGTACATAAAGTATACTACATTACCCAAGACGCTTGCCCAGGTCAAGAACGCCATGATTAAAGAATTTAAGAAACCTAAGTCTGAGTCTCAGTGCATCAGAGAGCTTAAGTATATTAAGCAGCTACCATCAGAGTCAGTATGGGACTTTGACCAGAAATTCAAAGCTCTTATAGACCAAGTAAGTTTTGAGTTTGCGCCGGAGCAGCATAAGGAATGGTTTATTGCAGCACTGCTCCCTCATATCAGAATGCCACTAATGCAGCAGAAAATTACTACTCAAGATGAAGCACTGGAGATGGCAATGAAACTAGAGGCTTCACCTTTAGCAGAAACTAGTACAGGCATGACAACTCTACAGACCCAGTTGGCCAACCTCACGTTACAGATACACGAACTTAAAAAAGGGAAAGAGGTTATGCAAGACATATGGTGCATAAAGTGTAGAGCACAGGGCCACAGTAAAGACAACTGTCCAGTCTTTGCAGAATATTTAGCGTCAGGGGATCCTAACCCCTTACCACGAACACAAGGGACATGGTGTGAAATATGTAAAACACAAGGAAATCCACCTTAGCAGTGCCCTTTGCTTCAGAAGTATATACAGACACCTAAAAACCTATATTGTATCTTCTGCAAATCTGTCGGGCATGATCAACAAGACTACCGAGCTTATGATCTCATGTCAGAAAGAACACATGATGTGTACAGAGTCCAAGCAGACACACAGGGTCCAGCAACAGGACCACAGCCGGATCAGGCTTATCGAGGCCGTGGAGGAGGATTTAGAGGACGAGGCCATGGAGGAGGCTTCGCACAAGGAGAAGGCTTCGGCCAAGGAGGAGGTTTTGGCCAAGGTCGTGGACCAGTCACTTGTTATAATTGTGGAATCACTGGACACTATGCTAGGGACTGTCAAAACGCCACTACTACTTATAACTACTGCAAATCTTATGATCATACCATAGAAGAGTGTCCTATCTTGATAGCTAAGATCAGAGACCCTAAACCAACCACACACCAGAACATCGAACTTATCGTTGCTGAGAAGGCAGAACTAGAACCAACAGTTAACATTGTGACTCGGAGCGGTGCTTCCACCAGTGGCACATCGCAGGATACCGGAAAGAACACAAGTCAGGGGTGGGTGCGCAGAGCTCCTAGTAAAACAACAGCACTCGACCTACAGAAGAATAAAGAGACCTTTCAGGAAGCTAAGGCTTCCTTTGATGAACCTACACTATCAGGACCGCAGGTACCGCCATCTAGGGGCGTACCGCAGCAAGTACCTTATAGCGATAGCCCTGAGAAGGCACAGCAGGATACCACATCGGGAAGATGTGACGAGGATGAATCGACAGGAAGTGTACAAGCCTTCCTGCACAGCTGCTTGAAACTCCTGAGAAATGATAAAGCTGTCGGTGAGCTACAGCGTATGATATATCAGTGTCAGCAACCCTCTCTCTCGGGCAGTTCACACGGGCAGTTCACACCGCGCTGTCCATAATATTATAAGACATGCAAGGATGGGAAGAGAGATGAAATTCACAGCCCAGATCGGTGAGTTTTAAATGGATGAGGTTGTCTTAGACCTAGGATCAGAGGTCAATGTTCTAACTAAGCAGACATGGGAACAGATGGGTAGTCCTCAATTAGCCCTATCACCTATCCACCTGAGATTAGCTAATCAGCAGCGAGTATCACCATTGGGTCGACTACCCCAGGTGCCAGTTGATATTGACGGAGTTTGTACTTTCATGGACTTTGAGGTTATAGAAATCATTGGTGACAGTCGACCATATCCAGCACTATTAAGTATTGATTGGGAAATTGGCAGCAAAGCTGTCATTGACCTAAAGAAAAGACAAATGACCTTTGAGGATGCGCAGATCCTGGTCATCGCACCGCTGGATCCTTACCAAGGACCTAGATATATTGAACCTATCCGAGCAAAGGAAGAGGCACATAACATCGATAGCCTCTACCAGATGACTGCGAACCAGAATGACTACATCAATCCAACCGCAGAAGGGAACATTAATTGGCGATGCGACAACTCATGCGCATCGGATTCTGATGTTGGTCTAGAAAACTGGCAGAACAGACTTTATGAAGTCTCAGTGCGCAGATGTTCGTTTATCAATAAGTCACTGCGATGGATTGGCGCCGAGATCGCTGAGACCCCATCATATCATGGTCTGATAGATATCCAGGATTTTTTTGAACAGTTTCAGCAACAAATTCTTCATGAGCAGAGGATCGCAGCTATGGACCTTGCAGTTCGAGCCACACCTGCAAGATGGTGGTATGCGCATAAAGAGAATATCGCATCATGGGATAATATAAAAAGACTGATGGCGATCAGATTTTCTGACGACAGAGGGTATGTTCAACATAAGTACACAGGAGAAACTGACCCCAGGATACACATTCAAACATGTGAACAGAATTGGTCGGACATTCCAGAGGATGAATGGGTTCACATATTCATTCACACATTGGACACAGTTCCAAGGAACTGGTATACAGAGACCGAGCTGCGCAAGGGAACAACCACATGGCCGCTTATGATAGACAGCTTCCTACTCACTTTTGCATTTGAGTCAGAACATCCAAGTGTTGCCCAGGCCCTAGATATAATCAAGATAAAGATTTTTGAGGATCGCACCATCTCAGTACCAGTCCAACCTGAGTGGACTATCCATCTAGAAGAGGCGTTGGAATGCTATAATTTTGCATCAGAATCAGAGGAGGCGGATGAGGATCCTCGCAATACCAACATTCCTGAATCAGAAGGCACTCGTGATGTTGAGGGACCATAGTTAGAAATTCCAGCAATCACCGAGCCCATCAAGATTAAAAAGATCAATATTGGCACAGACGCAGAACCTAAGTTTGCCTCTATTGGAGACTACTGGAATGATGAAATAGTCGGACAGATTGCAGATCTGCTACATGACTATCAGGACCTATTTCCCACCAAGTTCACAGAGATGAAGGGAATAGTTGGAGACCTGGGAGTCATGAGGATACCATTAAAGGAGGATGCTAGACCAGTTAAGCAGCGCCCATATAGATTAAATCCACGCTACAAAGAAAAAGTAAAGGACGAAATTGATAAAATGCTAGCAGCAGGCATCATTGAGCCAGTAGAGGAAAGCGAATGGGTTAGCCCTATGGTAGTGCAAGAGAAGAAAACAAAAGGGGACATCAGGATCTATGTTGATCTACGAAAACTCAACGATGCATCACTTCATGATCCATTTCCAACACTATTCACTGATGAAGTATTAGACAACGTGGGAGGACAAGAGGTCTACTCCTTCACCGACGGGTTTTCAGGCTACCATCAGATCAGAATACATCCAGAAGATCGATCCAAGACCACCTTTGCAACAGAATGGGGCTCGTTCCAGTATACGGTAATGCCCTTTGGTCTTAAGAATGCACCAGCTATATTTTCTAGAGTAGTAGTTGATGTATTTAAAGAATACATTCATAAGTTCTTAGAAGTATATTTCGATGATTGGACTGTATTTGGGTTAATCGATAAGCACATAGGCGATCTAAGACTGATGTTAGAGAAATGTAGGCAGTACCAGATCTCTCTAAACTTGAAAAAATGTATATTCTGTGCACCATTTGGTATCTTGTTGGGTCACATTGTTTGCAGACAAGGCTTGATGGTAGACCCCGCTAAGATCGATATCATTGTAAACCTTCCAGCACCTAACTCAGTCAAGCAACTGAGGACAGTACTTGGTCATACCGGGTACTACAGAAACTTCATCAAGGGCTACGCAAAGATTACAACGCCGATGGAGAAATTGCTCAAGAAGGATGTAAAATTCCTATGGAATGAGGAATGCCAGCAGAGTCTAGACATACTTAAGGAGAACATGGTTACAGCACCCATCCTAGTATTTCCGGACTGGACTAAGCCTTTCCATGTACATGTGGATGCATCTGGCATTGCATTAGGAGTCATCTTGACCCAGCCAGGAGAAGGGGATCTTGACCATCCCATCGCATATTCCAGCAGAAAGCTATCCACATCGGAAAAGAACTACACCACAACAGAAAGGGAGGGCTTAGCTATGGTATATGCGCTGCAGAAGTTCAGGCACTATCTGTTACGCACCTCGTTTAAAATGTTTACTGATCATTCCGCATTGAAGTACTTAGTCAATAAACCAGTGTTAGGGGGGAGAATCTGCAGATGGTTACTCCTCTTCCAGGAGTATGATTTTGAAATCATTGTGAAACCAGGAAGACTGAATGCAGGACCAGATCATATGTCGCGGTTAGACTCAGGAGAAGAGCCCAGTAACCTAGAAGACAATCTGCCAGATGCGCCGTTGTTTTCCATACAGATTGCAGATGAGTACTATGCTGACATTATCCAATTCCTCACCACAGGAGTAGCACCTGACGAGTTCACTAAGCAGCAAAAGAAGCAGTTGGTTGTTAAAGCAGCAGACTTCACCCTCATTGCAGGATGCCTATACAAGTTAGGACCGGATGAAGTCCTACGCAGATGTGTAATGCCGCATGAAAAAGACGTTATTATCAGAGAAGCACATTCAGGAACTGCAGGAGGCCATTTCGCTGGAAAACCGACTGCGCAGAAAATCTTAGAGGCAAGCTTGTGGTGGCCTACACTGCATAAAGACACCAAGGACTTTTGTAGATGCTACGATATCTGTCAAAGGGTAGGAAAACCCTTGCGACGCGATGAAATGCCGCTGCGACCGCAGGTCACGTTGCGTGCATTTGACAAATGGGCTATAGATTTTGTGGGTCCTATCAACCCACCAGGAAAGTGCACTGGTGCAAGATATATTATTACCGGAACAGAGTACCTCACCAGATGGGCAGAGGCAAAAGCAGTAAGAAATTTTGATGCTGCTACAGCTGCACAGTTCCTTTTTGAAAACATCATCAGCAGGTTTGGATGCCCAGTAATTTTGATGAGTGATCAAGGTACACATTTCTTGAACAGTACTATTGAGGCATTAATAGAAGAATTCCAGATCCAGCACCATAAGAGCACTCCCTACCACCCGCAGGCTAATGGTACAGTAGAGGCCTTCAATAAGATTTTAGAAAATGCTCTTACTAAGATCTGTAATAGCCAGAGGAATGATTGGGACCTCAGAGTTAATGCTGTCTTATGGGCATACAGAACCACATGCAAGAAACTTACGGGACACACACCTTTTAGCTTAGTATATGGACAGGAGGCTGTTATGCCTATGGAGTATATTCTCCCCAGTTTAAGAATCACTTAGATTACCAAGATGACTGATACAGACACAGTCGAAGCAAGGTTAGCACAGCTGCTTGCCCTAGAAGAAGACCGGTTCATCGCTGGATTCCATCAGAGAGTGCAGAAGGCCCGAGAAAAAGCTTGGCATGACAGACACATTAAGAATAAGACTTTCCAGACTGGAGACCTGGTGCTCCTCTATGACAGCAAATTCATCAAGTTCCCAGGGAATTTTAAGACGCATTGGCTGGGACCATACCAGATCCAACAAGTTACAGAAGGAGGTGCCGTTCAGCTCAGCCAGCTGAACAGGGAGCTCTTGCCCACATGGATTAACGGCAGTAGGCTTAAGCTCTATAGTGATAGCCTCCCCACCTCTCAGCCCTAACATGAACAGTTTATGATCGTGCAGATGTCCAGTGTATTTGAAAGGAGGCATCGCACCGGGAATGAGTCTACACCAAAAAAATAAAAAATTAAAAAAATTAAAAAAAATTAACACTGTTTGTTTGTGCAGGTGATGCGGAGTTGCATCGCAGCAGTAAGATGTTTCACCCTACCACGTACTCAGTTTGCAACCAACAGTGGGCTAGTCAAGTCACTATCTGACAGGTAGTTAATGAAGAAATGACCGGTATCCCCTACCGTAGATTTGGCAGCAGTATAATTAAATTTCTCCAGATTTGGTAAATCTCTAACGAGACCGGCACCCGTACACACGCTTCGAGGGAAATTTGATCAGATTTTAGCATTTATTGAGGATTGAAGGACGGGTGTGGTCTTATCCATGCAATTAATATGACCGACGCACCCAGTCTAGATGACCGTTATATCCAGGATTGTCGTATTTGACATAAAAGTAGAAAGTATTCAATCGGGACGGTTACGCTTGCAGAAAAACTGAGCGCTGGAGAGTAAGTTTTAAGCATTCCCTGTGTCGATCTAAGTTGTTACAGAGTGCTGTGATTCTCAGAATTTGCAGCCATTGCACGTCCGCCATTTTATGCTAAGTGGGTCCTATCTGAGGACGAGCTGCTGGAAACCATTTTGAGAAGATTTCAGCGTCACGGTCTTGCAGGAGCTATGGCGTCGCCGTCTACAGCTAACCCGCCGAGCTCGTCCCGACCCAGAGAACAGCCGAAGACAAGGAGCCAATCCCAGCTGGTGGAGGAATCCGGCTCTGAACGGGAGGATGAAATCCTTAGTACAGCAAACTACCTCATCCCATGAGTTGAAGGTGCTCCAGACATAAAAATATCCAAGAGCGGTAAGCTTACTGTTCCCATCCCGCCCATAGATTCTCGGGTTAAAGAAAATGGTGATCTCATAGGATATGCTGGCGTAGTTAAATTCATAGATTACAACCTAGGAGACGGTAAGACGTACCCCCACTTCAAACCAGATCACTATCTGGTGCATGAGAAAAACCCAAGGACAGGTCGAGAGGAACTTTTCCCCATGCCACATGTTGAGGTTCTTGAACCCTCGGGTCTACTTAATTTGTTGAGACTACCCCATTTTGGACGTAGTGCAGAGGTCAATGCTGTGGTGCGTATACTACTGTCGTGTGTACATGGAGGCTATCTCTGGTTAGGTAGCCGAGTTGACCTCAACATCGACTTGATACACCGCATCACTGGCTTGTCTAAGACTGGTAAATACCCCGATGTAGAGGTATCAGGAAAGACCAAGGATTCCAAGCTGCCACCAGCGCTCGTTAAAAAGTATCAGTTACAGCGAGGAGGCAGGGATTATGATGTTACGAGTTTACAAAATGAGACGCTAAAATTTACAGCCAGCCTGCTTGCAGGAAGACTGTTAACTAAAGTCCGACCAAAGGAAGTCACAGGATCTGTGATCAGTCTGGCCATACAAGTTATGGAGGGAGAACAGTTCAACTGGTCGTTATTCTTATTAAACATGCTTTAGGAAGATTGCTTGGCAGCCCAGGATCACGCAAACCACCCTTTACATTTCTCATGGCTGCTGGTACTATGTGCCTTTGTTGGTTGGAAGGAGCCACCTAATTCCCAGTTTCCACAACTTCCAGGAGGAGCGCCACGCGGTGTGCGCTATGCCAGTTTATGGGACAGCCCTAGCCCAGCCAGAAAAAAAGGTTAATACGATGGTATTCTTTGAATACTATTTGTTGTTGAAGGCCATTATCCAAGCATCACCGTGCATCAGTAAAGAGACCGTGGATATATTTGACAACCGGCTTAATTTCATCACAGATAGCCACTTAATTTTCCTAAGGCCTAAAAGGACAAAAAGGGACGACTGGGCCCCCGGCTCCTTCAGAATGACAGTGTAGGATGTTGAGAATGTCATCAGAGGCTTCGATGACCAATGGTGAAAGGAATACGAAGATACCACGCCAATATCGGCAGAGACTGCGCAGACAGGCCCACTAGAAAAAGGCAAAGACAAACTAGACACCCAGGCACACCAAACAACAGAAGTACCACCACAAGGCCAGAAGAAAAGAGATGTGCCAGAAGAATCAGCAACAACGCCCACTACAAAGGATGGAAGCCAGGAGACCACAGCGACGCAGGGGAGGAAGAAACAGAAAACTTCAAAACCGGCTCTGAAGACGGCACTAACAGAAGATGATTACGAACTCATCACAACAAGGACATGTGATACACTCAAGGATTCATTTGATGAGGTGAAGCAATCACAGGAAAAGATTCAGAGTGCCGTAGAAAAGTAGCTCATAGACATATGAACAATTACAGAGAAGGCTGCCATGATACATGCTCCACCAGTAAAGGTACCCACTGGAGAAACTTCAGCACCGCCTCTACCCCACGAGGAAAGCTTGGCAAAAGATCGCCTCAACATTGTGTTGATCCCACCGGGTAGTATCAGACTCTCGGCAACAACGGTGGACCCACCAGTCTAGTTTAAGAAACCCCTTGAGGTTAACCTCACAGAGGTTCACATTGATCAGTTGCACAGAATCCAACAGCAGCTAAGCGCAGAGCTCAGGAGTAGAGAGCTTGTGACTTACCAGCAGAATGCACAGCTAAAGAAAAAGAACGCAGCACTCGCCACCAGCTATCAGAAGAAGGTAGACGAGTTGAAAACATATTAGAATAAGGACCAGGAACTCTCCCAGGTACTACAGAATATTGCACTAGAACTCCCTAACTGCAACATCGAGTTCACACTGCCTACCCCGAAGAAGCTACAAAGAGTTGCAGAAAGAGCAAAGGTTCTCGAAGAAACTGTAGCTAAGATGGATGAGAAAGTAGCCAGGATAAAGGAAAACCACGAGATGCAGATCGCAGAGCTTGAGGCACATCTACAAGACACCTCCCTCGCAGACCAAGAAGCGCAAGTGGAAGCCTTTCGACTCACCTCTGTGCAGATACAATCATGCATTGACGAAGCCCGGGTATTACTAACAAATGCGATGAACACATGGGTCGAGTTAGATGAGCCACCACAGAAGGTCGAGATCCAGTAGAGTATACAGCAAGTAGAGAACACTGCAGTGGCCATGAAAGGAGAAATCAAGAGCCTGGCATCTCTTCAGAAGATGAGGAAAATGAAGGAGATGAACCAATTACAGCAAGAGGTGCAGCAGTTAAGAACAAAGGAGCTGCACATCATTGACCTGCTTCAACCTTTTCAGGAGCAAATCACATAATTAGTTGACGTGGTTGAGAAAAAGGTGAAGGAATTCACTACCACCAGAGAGAAAATTGAAGGAACAGAGGACTCCAAGATTGATCAAGCATTGCTTGATTCGGCGAAACAGTGTGCCGAGGAGATGAAGAATGAAGTCGCAGGACTTCAAGGCAGGTTACAGCGCACTTCGCAGGAGGCGAAGGATAAGTTGCAGCAGAAGAAGCCTGTTGCAGGTGGCTTGAGGATGAGCCACAAGTAAGTGTTAGGGGATTGTTGGAGCAGGGTCCCGCAGCTATAGAAGAAGCTTCTAGTTTTGGCGGAAAGATAAAGTTTTGGCAGAAAGAGGACAAGGCAGAGCTACGACGCCGTGGCACATTTCCAGCTGGAGAGCAGAGCCGGAAATCATGACTTTTGGGATAGAAAAGTCAAGAAGGCAACGGTACCCGAGCGGCCGAGAGAAGAAAGCTCAACCACTGCATTGAAGGCAGCGGCGGAAGATAGGAGGGCTCAGTGACGCTCATAAAGAAGAAGGAGCAACGAGGCTCAGGCATTGAAGGCGAAGGACAGAAACGAGAAGCGGTGCATAGTACCCATGGTCAGTGCCGGGAAGCATGGAAGACTGCAGAGAGCTGTGGTGTGACAGCAAGTGGCTACCTCAAGGATAGAGAGGACCAACTGTCACTAATTGGGTTTGGGTTACTATTGGGACAGGCCCACAGTGTTGTAATGGCGAGACCTTCGGGACGCCTATAAAAGCTTGCATTTTGTATTGTAAAGGGTTAGCTAATCAGTCAGTTAGCTAGTTGGTTGGTTCGTAGGATGAGTCGCTAGTTGGTCAGTAGATTATTTTTGAAGTAGACTCAGGAGTCAGTCAGACAGACTGTGTTGTAACGATCCAGACACCTAGCTTGTCTGTGAGTCATTTGAGTCTGTATGTAACCATCCACAGAGAGAACAGAGGGGGAAGGATATATCGAAAGAAAGGAAATATAGAGATAGAAATAGGCCAGAGATCTAGAAGAGATCTCATGCTGCATATGCGGTGCAACAGAATGTGCTAACTTCCCTCAAGATATATAATAGAAGCACAGTTTGGTGGACTTAGCTCCTTGACTGGGGGTGAACCACGTTAAATCTGTGTGTTATGTGTTGCATGAATGTGATTGTACTTGCTTATTGTTACTGGTTATTTTTCATTTAATGTTAGTTGCAGTAAGTGAATGTATGTATTGTTCAGCTCACGGTAATGCAAGAAAATGGAGATAAGTTGAAGTATTTTAGTAAGCTGCTTAAAGACTCCTTTACGTCTGTTTCTAATGACCATTTAATCACAATATAACTTCTGGGAAGTAGAGTTGCGCACACTGACACGGTCAACGCTAAGAGTGTAAAGTCATAGTGGTAGGATATCGCAGAGAGGCGATATCGCACCGGGAGAGGAGCTGCGGTGTGCGATACTGCGAGCTGAGGGATTAGCGCTGAGAATAGATTGGGTGTCCCGCGGTGCGCAGAGATGCGATAAGATTGGGGATAGTGTGAGTAAGTGGAAGTTGTGCGATGTGGGAAGAAACCGTGCGACTTGCGCGTGGATAAGAATCGCACGGCTAAAGTGTTGCGAGTGGAAGGGGACGTGCGATGCGCCGATATAGCTGACCTGGTGAATCACAGGAGTAAGAGAAGAGACGTAGGATGCTCAGAACCTGGTCCAAGACACTTGAGTCTTAGCCAACCCATTAGATTCACTTCGGGTGAGACTTCAGATCGCTTCGCGGTCTGTCGCCGAAAGGGCCAGTGAGTTAGGGGTGTTGTTGATTGATTATAGTAAACCCGGGTCTGCCCATGCAATCAACAGATATCCATTCAAAACTAATACGATATTAAAAAACTGGGATTTAGAGAACTCAAAAGTCTTGGATTCTGTTAAAGAACACAAGGATATAAAATGTTTTTAAAAAGGACATATTGGAACTCTCTTCCACATGATTATAAGAGTTGAAATTGGATGAAATATCAGACGGAAATGTACGAGTTATAGAAACTGGGTTTTGTCCCTTAGGTGGTCATGGACTTAGCCTCTTTAGAGCCACCTTTATGTTCAAACATTTATTTCTTTGTGGAAGCAGTGGTCAAATGAGAGATTGAAGCTCTAAATTGTTCCAAAATTCTGATCTTCATGTTGCAGGTAAAATAGAAATATGTTTTTAGACCAACACTCTTAAGGGTGTTTCTTTTATTGTTAACAAATGACCCCTAATGTATGAGGTACGACGGTATTCTAAGGGATGAAATACATTGATTTCTCTTTTATTCTGATACTCTTTGTACTGATACTCTTTAGTGATCAAGGCATGATGAAAAATGATGGTTTATGAACACAAGAGTTGGAGAAACACCTACAAGTAAAACAAGAAAATTTAACGAATATACAATATATTCCTAAGGCAGGTATACCAACACTCAGCAGTAAACACGCATCGCCATGAACAATACACAGTGGACCCATGTTAAAAGAAGTTTCTTCAAAAATTTATATGTCCACATCTAATAAGTGCAATATTTCTAGGTCTTCATGGTACTTTGACATGGTATTTTAATCTTGCGCAACTCAGGCAGTGCTTCAAATGAGTGATACAAATGTCTTTCCCAAGGTCTCCAAAACGAACCAACGATAGTATGATTTTATATCATGCAAATAAATGAGCTAATGTCTACCATAATGAAACATCATGTGATTACTGGTCATTGATGTATACCGTTAACAAATGCGAGGAGACCCACCGAGAATGATGATGGACTCCAAGGTACTTGACTACAAACTAACAAGTGTGAATAGATGTTTTGATTTCAAAAATTTGTAGAATCAAACAGTCAGGGGTAATTGATGTATACCCACTATAATTTGCGAGGAAACCTGCCACTAATGACTGCAAGATACAAGGTACTCACTGGGGTTCCTAGATCCATTTCCCAGTTTATGATTTGGCATCGATAAGAACAGATCCGTCAGAAGGAGGGAATTAATGCATCCCAAATAAACTAAGAAAAAACTGAGATCAATAGGGAGATATAATTTTGTAGAGTTGTGAGATCCAACACTGTATACTGACACGAGGAAGGACAACATGATTGGTCTGTAATATTTGAGGAATGGCCGATAGTTGTTTGGCTTCCCCTGAACACATAACACGGCACATAGTGACACTTGGCAACATAATACTTGGGTAACCAACCATTGTGAAATTCACCAATTCCAGATGAATTAACAAAATCTTCATAGATGACAAGAAGGATAACCTATCAGTGGATATCTGTCTAAATTATTGGTACAACTTCATAAGTCAAATGTAAATGGTGTACTTATAATTGGTGCAAAGATATGTGTCGTGTTCAAGAGAGACAAGGATTAAGAATTTTATTTTTTTCAAATATTCAATATGATATGATTCAAGTCTCCCCCTTTTTTCGTATTTTTGTTTTTAATTACTTTTAGTACTTTTTCGTTTAGTAGCTCAAAAAAAGAATAAATAATGCTATGATACATGGGGGGGAATGAGTGTTGCATGGGTGTACTCTATTTTTCAAGAGCACGGGTCAGACCAATGCAAAGATACATATTGAAAACAAGGTTTGAGATAGTTTTCCACACTCTTATGGATGTTTCCTCCATCGGTCGGCTATTTGAAGCAGGATTATGTGGCGATAGACGATGAAATAGAACCAAGTAACTGCAGTTATCCAATTTGGTACGATGAAAAAGTAGGAAAGGGGTGATTTTCTATTTTAAAATATTAAGTATTTTATTGACATGAAATATTGACTATTAAATTGATATGGAGTTGCACTAGATAGCTATAGTGATGATTTTCCCACTCCTAGTTATCTCTAGAGTCCAGACTAGGTTGGTAAATTAAACTACCTATGTAGTTTTTCGAATTATTCATTGATGTTGTATTATATATTCACCCATAACATGATTAATTAATTAATGGAATATTTCTCATATTTTTATTCAATCATTCTTCTCTTGTTTAGCTTGTGCAATCTATGTGAAGACCATTTTTGTGCCAAGATCTTCCTGTCAAAATCTAATAGTAAGAAAAATGTTCATGCATATATTTTTACACATGCTTATGTAAACTGACATGAAATAGTAAGCCCATCAAGAAATGGTTAGAATTGTATGAAAAATAAGTATGTGGTCTCAAATTCCAGGTAATGATGGGAATAATTGGGATCCCAGTCATATGAGAATAACTCATCATGGGAACCAAAATGGAAATGGGGTACTGACTAGGGTGTCCCATGTTCGGTAGGCTCTTTTGTCGGAATGGTGGAAAATACAGATATGATGGGTTGGCACACCAATTTCCAACAGGTTCGACTTTATGGAAAGTTTGGGTTACAAAAGGTTCAAATGAATCTTCATAGAGAGATAACCTAAACCAATTATGTTCCCAGTGGACCAACAATGGATTTCCTTAGGTGGGTGCAACTAAATTTTATGACTTCAAGGATATTTTCATATGATGATAAAATTTCATCCAAGAAATAAAGTGTTGGGGCGCGCACCTTAGCGGTCCGTAATTTTGGTAACTCCGCGGTTTTTGTGGAAGTTGTAAGTGGAGTCACGACTCAAAACAGTCTTAGGAGTGTCGGGGTTGATTCAAAGTCCTCTTTTTGTAATAAACCCATGGTTTAAGTCTAGGGTTTAGGGTTCGGGGTGCCCATGGTTTTGTAATAAGTGCACTATAAATAAGCACTCTTGTAAAGAAGTCAGGTTAGGCTTTTGATGTAAGATGAATTGATGCGAAGCTAAGGCTATTTTGTAAGAGAAGGTTTAGTCCCAGCTATGTGTGTGGACGACCTCTGTAGTTGTGTGCGCAGAGGGTTTTGGGTGATAAAGGAAATCTGCAGCTGTGTGCGCAGAGGCCTGCAGCTGTGTGTGCGGCTTTGAGGACTTGAAGGGATCTGCAGCTGAGTGCGCAGATCAGAACTGTGGTTTTTGTAAAGAGTTGAATAAAACACAGTTCTGTGGACGTAACCCCTAAACTGGGGGTGAACCACGTTATATCGTGTGTTGTGGTTTTTGTTGTGTTGTTGTTATGTTCTTTATGCATTGATAAATATATATCTGATAAGTAAGATCACTGCTAAATATTAACTTCGTTGGAATTCCCAGTAAAGGGTTAAGCAAGTCATTGTTTGTTTATCTAACCGCGAAGCTAAATAAGTAACTATTAAAGCTTTGAATTTTATGATTATAATTGTTAGAGGCTAAGGTACAGTAATATCCCTCTTCTGCTTGCAGAAACCTAATTCTGCGGCAACCCATAGCTATTTCGGGTGAGACTGCAACCTATTCGTAGGTTGTTGCTGAAAGGGCCAACACTGTGGGTCTTTTGTTGGTGCGAAGTTAATGGTATAAAGCCCAGGTCTTCCCTATAGCCCAACAAATTGGTTCTGTTGCCAGTTGAACTCAGTATTTGGTCAAGAGGGGTTTACGTCGTACCTCAAGGGCTATGTTCTGGAGACCCTCTGTGAAGGAAATCGGTGATTGGCTTGATGAGACTTATCTGAAATTCGCTGAGCAAGAGAACAAAGATCCGCGTCGTAGTGCAAACGAATTTTTACAAAGGTATGTTTTCTGTGATGTTTATGAAATTTTCTTTAGTAGTATCCACATAGAGTTGCACCAGTGGTTATCCAGGTTAACATAGAGAAGGACGAACTTCCAAGAACGTTAGTTTCCTAATTGCACCCCCGCAAGAATTAATGTATTGAAAAGGGTGAACAACGAGATATCCCGCGCTGTTGATTTCTGGACAATGCGAACCCTTGAAGCATTTGTGACAGAGTTCGCCATCGACATGAGTACTTCCTTTAGTGAAGCCAAGTGGCATTTTTTCAAAGGACCAAGGGGTAAGTTTTTGAATTCATTTAGTTTGAGAATTAAAAAGCTATTAGCTGAAAAAAGGTATATTGCTCATTGAATCAGACTCCTAGATTTAGTATTACTAACCTATGTTTGCAAGTGAAAATACCTTCGATGAGCAAAGTGGTTTGCTGCGAAGTGGCAAAAGGTACAAGAGAGATTTTGGATCCTATTCCCAGGGTCATCATACTGAGTATTCCCCCTTCAATCTCACAGATTCAGAATCCGAAGAAACCCCTTCTGTTAAAAACCCTCCGGTAACCCCGCAGCATAGACCTGTTATCCCTGAGAACCTGTCATAGTCTGAAAGTAACCCTAGCTCAAGTATTCCTGTCGCAGGTTAGTCTACCCCAGTAAGTCCCCCCCACCTACTTCCAGTCCCCCTCCAACCCCCCCTAGATCCACTATGGCCCACATGCATGATGATATTAAGCTCCCTGTTTTCAAAGGCACTGGATCAGAGGATCCAGAACAGTTTTGGTTTTTATGCAAAGCAGTGTGGACTGCTAAGACCATTACAGATCAAGATACAAAAATAGCACAGCTGGTTACTTCTTTCAGAGACCATGCCTTGACCTGGTTTATGAATTTTTCCAGCACTCAGAACCATGTCTTGGCTGATATAAAAGCAGTAATGATAAAGGAATTTAAGAAGCCGAAATCAGAGTCGCAGTGTATCACTGAATTGAAAGAGATTCAGCAGAGGCACAGTGAATCAGTGCGGGACTTTGATCAAAGGTTCAAAGCTCTTCTAGGCCAAGTCAGTTTCACCATTGGACCTATGCAGCACAAGGAATGGTTCATTGCAGCATTGCTACCGCATATCAGAACTCCACTCATGCAATAGAAGGTTTCTGACCAGCAGGAGGCTCTGGAAATTGCGATGAAGCTTGAAACCGCTTATGTCGAAGACAATTTTGGTATCGCTCAAATCCAAGCACAGTTGGTAGCGATGGCTCTGGAGCTTCGCGATATGAAGAAAGGAAAAACCGATCGCGAAGAGGTTTGGTGCACACAATGTCAGACAGAGGGTCACGATAAGGAACAATGTCCTATGGTAAGAAATTACCTGAATACTGGTGCGCCAAACCCGTTCAACCCTGCTGTTCTATATTGTGAGATCTGTCGGACAACTAGCTAGCATTGACCTGAGAATTTCTATCTGCTACAGAGGTATGTGCAAGTCCCCAATAATCCCTACTTTAAGTTCTATAAGTCTGTAGGACATAATGAAGATGAGTGTCGCAGTTATGACCTCATGATAGAGCGCACCTATGATGCCTATCGGGTACAAAATGAGGGACAAAGCAATGATGGCTATGGCTACAGTGGTGGTGCATCAGGTAGAGGTGTTTTTGGAGGTCATGGTCGAGGTGGTATGGCCGGAAGAGGAAGAGGCCAGGTTGTGTGTTACAACTATAACCAGGCTGGGAATCTAGCGAGAGACTGTCGGAACCCAACTACGACATGTCGGTATTGCCGAGCAGTAGATCATGTGATTGAGCAGTGCCCACAGTTGATAGCTAAGATTATGGAAAGAAACAGTGCTGCTACTCAGAATATTCAGATGATTTTTGTCGAGCAAAGACCTGCCCCAGCCATTAATGTTGTTACCCAGAGTGGAGCTACGACGGAAGTGCAGAACAAGGAGAAACAGCCTGCCGAGGCTTGCGTTCGGAAGGCCCCAGAAAAAATCCCAACAATTGATATCGAAAGAGAAAAAGAGACATTCATGGAATCCAAGAGAGATTTTTCTGCTCCTAGCACAACAGTAGCACCTGCACAACTACATCAGCAGCAGTCGCAGACGCAAGAAGCTTTGACATACAAAGTAAGTACACTGTCCTCCTTTTTACAGAGTTGTCTGAAGCTCTTAAGAAATCAGAATGCTTTAAGTGAGTTGTAGAAAGTTATTTCTTCCTGCGAACCTCAGGAAAGTCCTGGTCAGGCAAAAGCTGTTAACAGAGTCAAGAGAACTAGTAGGGAAATGAGATTGAATGCTCAGATAGGAGAGTATGATATGACTGATGTTATCTTGGACCTAGGATCAGAGGTAAATGTCTTAAGTAAGCAAACCTGGGAACAAATGGGAAAACATACCCTTGATTGGTCCCCTATATAATTGAGATTATCCAATCAGTAGAAGATTGTGCCCCTAGGACGACTCCCTAATGTCCCAGTAGATATTGATGGCATCTGTATTGTATCAGACTTTGAATTTATTGAGATCATTAACGATAGCAACCCCTATCCAGCATTGCTAGGTATTGAGTGGGCATTAAACAATGATGCAGTCATCAACCTGAAGAAGAGACAAATGACTTTCAAACGGAAAGAACTGAGAGTCATAGTCCCACTGGATCCTTCTCAAGGAGAGAGATATACAGAGCCAGTAAGAGATGAAGACCAGGATGTTTTGGACCACATCTACAATATCACAGCGAAGAAAGAAGATTATGTTGATCCTACTGCCGAAGGTATCATGGGTTGGCAGTGTGATAGCCCCTGCATGACAGATTTAGATGACGGCCTAGAGAATTGGCAGAATAGACTGTATGAGCTACATGGCCATCGATGTGCAAGAATTACCAAGTCTCTCAGATGTCTTGGCTCACAGGTAAGAGTCCTACCTATTTTTGATGACTTGTTAGACCCAGAAAAGGGACAGATCAGGTTTAATGGTAAGACTAGTCCTCAGGGACATTTGGAGCAATGCTACAAGGCATGGAAGCACGCACCTCGTGAAGAATGGGTACATAAGTTTGTGCACACCCTGGAACCTATCACAAAGAACTAGTATGCGGAGGTCGAGCTTCGCCACAGTACTGTAAGTTGGGATTATCTTGTTGATAATTTTGTGCTGACATTCTCTATTAATAAGGTTTCTCCTGCTTTGGACGCAGCTGTTAGGATGATCCATACTAAATTATTTTATGCTCAAGAAATAGCAGAATACCAACCTGATTGGAAGGCACAAAAAGCCAATGCAGTAGAATGTTATAACCTCGCAATTGACGAGGATGTTGATCCGCGCAATATCGATATTACTGAGTCAGAAGGACACTACAACATACACTGACCAGTAGTCGAAGCCCCTGAAGTGACTCAGCCTCTGAAGACGCGGACAGTCAACATTGGATCAGAAGACCAGCCTAAATATGCTACCAGTGGAGATTATTGGGATGAAGACACGGTAAACAAAGTGACCCAACTTCTCCATGAGTGTCGGGACTTATGTCTGATGAAGTTCCTGGACATAAGAGGAATCATCGAAGCTGTGGATGACATTTTTTCATGGGTAGAAGCTCGACTCCATGTCGCAGATGGTGTCCAGAGGTGTCGAATGTCCTTATTAGGGTGCAGCCACAGCTACTGCTTGTGCCGAAGAAGAAAAGGTCTGTCGGAACTTAAAAAATGACCGTTAGAAGAAATCAAATTTGGTGGCGCCGGTATGTTCTCTGTATTAACTTCCTGTATTAATGAGATCTTGGGAAATATACCGCTGTTTGGACAAGATCTCTGTCAGATTTGGTATCATCAATGCACAATTATGATAGATATCATGGATGGATTCTATAAGAAGATGCCCACACCCACGACGGTTGCATTTTGCAATTTCTTGAGTTTCATAATTGCATCCATGTCAGCTGATAGCAAGCTCCAGAAGTTAGTGAGAGAATTTGAACAGGAGGGTCTGCCGCACCTTTTCAGCCACCCCCCTGCATCTGCAACTCACGAAGATACTCCCCTAGCATTGACCCAGCCAATGCAAACATGCTCTACCAGGAATAAATTTAAACCTGAAGTTCGTTCGAAGCGGAACGAAGACAGACACCAGCAATCAGGGAAAACACCGGAGGATCCCCAGATGAATCCGTCTGGCTCAGCAGAGGTCCCGTTTGAAGAAGAGGAGAATATTGCACCGCAGCGTCCACCGTATCTTCCGCCAGTTTGACCAGGATTTCAGCTCCCTCGGCAGACGAAGAAGTTTACATTACGCACCCCTTCGCTGCCACTGGGTGTGCAGCTGGTCGGGACAATGACAGGGAAAATAGACCGGCTCAAGTACATAGACCACGATACAAATGATCATGAGCAATTTCCACGGTTCGCACCTGGGACATACTTACACTCTGTCTGCTATCAGGAGACTAGCGTGACATTATTAGAAGTAAAACAGTGGGCTGCTGGCTTGGACAAAGCTGGTTTATTGAAGATGCTCGATGTGCCCCACTTCGGACGCAGCACACAGGTAACCGTGGTTGTCAAACAATTATTGGCATTGGTACACAATGGGTACCTATGGATAGGAAACCAGAAAATCGCTATCAATGGAGAACTCATTCACCAGATTATGGGCCTGCCGAAGGAAGGACCTGACCCTAGCATTGAGTTTGTGGGAAAGCATGAATATATGAAGCTAGCACATACCATGAAGGAATGATTTGGACTGACGAAAGGGAAGAAAGGGTATCAAACCTCGGCCATTTAGCATCACAACATTCGCTTTACAGCTAAACTCTTAGCCTGCAAATTGATGAGAAAGTGTCGACCATATGAAGTGCCTGCCCCGATTGTAAGTATTGCTGCGAACTGTGCGGAAAGATACATGTACAACTGGGCGGCATACATCGCTAAGGAATTTATTGAAGATGCCCACGACATGCAGGAAAAAGGTATACCCTTTCACTATTCATGGCTAATCGTACTTATTGCCTTGATCGGGTGGAAAGAGCCCACCAAGGAGCAGTTTATTGATGTACCTCCAAGCATGTCAGGTGCAGTGAGGTACGCATCACTCTGGGTGTCACAGGGAAAAGCATCCCAGCAGATGACTAACACTGTGTTCGCCTTTTATGCCATGAGTATCTCATATGAGATTGTCAAGACCCCACGGCTCAGTAATGAGCTATTCTCTCAATATGAGGGAGTGGCCAATTTCAGGGCCGACATGCGCAATGTCTTTATCCAGGCCTGTGCAGATCAGAAGAAGGCATGCTGAAAGTTGCCATATGTGGTGACCAAAGGTGACATCCTCGTGGTAATCCAGCAGTGGCCGGCTGAATGGCTGAAGGACGAAGGAACAAAGCCCAACATCCCAATCCCTCCGGTCACCAATGTCGGCACTGACCCTAGTTAGATGCAGCAGCAAGATCTCTTGGAGGACAGCGAAGAGAAAACTGAGTCGTAGCAGAGTGAAACTGACCAAGGTGGAGATGGCGGAGATGAAGGAGAAGAAGAGGAGTCAGTCAAAACTATATCAGACCCTAATCGATCAGATAAGCGCAAGTCACCAGAGGCCGAAGAAGTGACCAAAATTCAGTCCCGCAAGAAAATGAAAGCGTCGAAAGACAAGAATATCGACGAAGAGCCTACCCTGACCAGTGAAGAGCTTAATCAGGCTCTGTCAAAATCCACAGAAGTTCTCACCAAGAAATGGTTAGAGTTTGCAGGCACACATCTTGATGCCATCACTAGTGTAACAAAGCAAATCTCGGAGCTGAAGAAGTTAGCAGAAAAATCAGTGATGGGTGCTGTAGCAAGTAGTGCCCCAGTACCTTCACAGCGAGAGACACAAGACAATGGCCGGTTCGAGAACACCGGGGACAGGTCTCAAGTTCCGCGCTCATCATAACCGATGCAGCATCTCGTGCGAAGATGAGCATGATAGTTGGAATAGATTATACTAAGATGTCCATGATGGAATTACATCTCTGTCTGTCAGCCATTATGGAGGAAATCCAAGCCTGAGACCACCACTCACAAATACTGTTGGAAAATACCAGGAAGCAGAATGATAGCCTCGCAGCACAGTTGGAGGAAGCAGAGCAGAGAAAGAGCGACGCAGAACGTAAGCATGTCACATTGGCGTGAGTAGTGGAGGAGGCGTGTCGAAGTCTTCCTGACTTTGACATCTAGAATGAGGAAGAACTGGAGCAAAGAATCACCAAACTAAAATACTACACACAACAGTCTTGTAGTGAAATAGAGAAGCTTAAAGCAGAACATGAGGCTCAGATTTCAGAGCTTCAACTCCGCGCTATCCCAGAAATCCCACCAGAGGTCAAAGAGTAGCGCTGCGCAGACATTCAAGCCTCAGCTGCAAAAATCTCAGATACTGTGAGCAGCGCAGCAAAGCTGCTAGAAGACAGTGTTGAGGCCTGGACCACCCTGCAGGAACATCCAGAAGTTTCACAGCTGCAAGAAACTATCAGGCAGCGACAGATAGAATTGGATGCAGTAAAAGTGGAAATTAAGACTCTGCCGCCTATGGAGAAAATGCTCAAGGTAAAGCGAAGCAATGAAATCCAGTAGGAAATCGAGTCATGGAGAGCGAAAGCAACAGAAGTGGGAAATGCTATGCAGCCACTTCTCAGCGAAGCTTTTGATTTGAGTACTGCTGTGGACACCCAACTCAAAGTTCTGAAGGAATATGATGCATTTGCGCAGAAAAAGGCCAGCGAAGCATCAGCCGCAATATTGCAGGAGTTGGTCGAAAAGGAGCAAGAAACCGACAGTATCATGCGTGGTCTCAACAAGCAGTTCACTATCTTCGCTGACAAAGTTCGCCTACCAGAAGAGCAACAGAGTGTCCCGGGACGGGCCACTAGTGAGTCTTAGGGGCCTGTTGGGGCACACACCTTAGCGGTCCCTAATTTTGGTAAATCCACAGTTTTTGTGGAAGTTATAAGTGGAGTCCTAAATCAAAACAGTCTTAGGGGTGTCAGGGTTGAGTCAAAGTCCTCTTTTTGTAATAAACCCATTGTTTAAGTCCAGGGTTTAGGGTTCGGGGTGCCCATGGTTTAAGCCCATGGTTTTGTAATAAGTGCACTATAAATAAGCACTCTTGTAAATAAGTCAGCTTAGTCTTTTGATGTAAGATGAATTGATGCGAAGCTAAGGCTATTTTGTAAGAGAAGGTTAAGTCCCAGCTGTGTGCATGGACGACCTCTGTAGCTGTGTGCGTAGAGGGTTTTGGGTGATGAAGGAAATCTGTAGCTGTGTGCGTAGAGGGTTTTGGGTGATGAAGGAAATATGCAGCTGTGTGCGCAGAGGCCTGTAGCTGTGTGCGTGGCTTTGAGGACTTGAAGGGATCTGCAGCTGAGTGCGCAGATCGGAACTGTGGTTTTTGTAAAGAGTTGAATAAAACACAGTTCTGTGGACATAACCCCTAAACTGGGGGTGAACCACGTTATATCGTTTGTTTTGGTTTTTGTTGTGTTGTTGTTATGTTCTTTATGCATTGATAAATATATGTCTGATAAGTAAGATCACTGCTAAATATTAACTTCGCTGGAATTCCCAGTAAAGGGTTAAGCAAGTCACTATTTGTTTATCTAACCGTGAAGCTAAATAAGTAACTATTAAATCTCTTCATTTTATGATTATAATTGTTAGAGGCTAAGGTACAGTAATATCCCTTTTCTGCTTGTAGAAACCTGATTCTGCGGCACCCCATAGCTATTTCGGGTGAGACTGCAACCTGTTCGCAGGTTGTTGCCGAAAGGGCCAACACTGTGGGTCTTTTGTTGGTGCGAAGTTAATGGTATAAAGCCTGGGTCTTCCCTATAGCCCAACATCAAGTGATCTAGGAGAGCTCACACCCAAAATGCGGCCAAGTAACTGGATCATATTCCTTTATCAAGGGAATATTTTGATCCAAGTCTGTTGAAGCCATTTGAATATCTTGGTATGACACTTATACAACAGATAAGGGTTGTGGGATGATAAATTTTCCCATGAGGGAATAAATTTTTAATGATCCTACCCTAATGTATCTAACTTACTTTAGATAATACCTAATGAAAGGAACATTCAGTTGGAAAACAATTTCAAGCATGCAATAATCTAATTGGTTGATGATGACAATCTTCCCCTAATGAGGGAACCAAATCACTCGAAAATATGAAGACACTATAGACATTATTGCATGTATCCGACTACATCCCAATAGAAAATTGTAATCTATAGGTGCATATACTACCTCTATATCCAATGTGACTGTTTTTCCACCCCATTCAATAATGCAGGATGCAATGATTCTGCAAGGAGAGAACAAATGTCCATCAAATTCTTTTAGCACAGTATGGGATTGAACTGAGGGTGATCCAAATTATTTCGAACATTTAAATGGAATGACACAGGTTGAGGCCCCTTCATCAACTATGGTTCAAAAGATAATCTTTCCATGAGATGTTACTTTAATTTGAAAATGATCCAGGTCATGCCCAGGTGCATGCTGGGGAAAATAGTTTGACCGAAGGAGTCAAGCACTGTTATGGCAGAAGCTTTAAAGAATAAGTAAACCAGGAAACACACTATATAGATAGAAAGTATGCACACAGACAATATGCAATAATTTGAACCAATTTATATTGCTTTATGGATACAATAGTGTACATGTTTATATAGAATGCTGAGACACTTGGGTGACTACCCTTTACGTTCAGTTACAAAATAATTTATAACTGTTTGGAAGTTAAACTGTCATAGACAACTAGAAGATAGAGAGAAACTCTGTCGATGTTCAACAATCGTTGGTGTTGAAAATGCATGTATAGATGTTGTATGTCGAGTGTGAACCATGTCGAGGTTGTTGAAGTCAGTTGTGTCGAGGTTCAAACTTGTTGAATTCGATACTGAACCTGACAAAGTAGTCAAAGTCAGTTGCTTCGAGGTTCAAACTTGTTAAAGCTGATACTAAACATGTCGAAGTAGTCGAAGTTTTCGAACTGATAAACTTTGTTGAAGTTTGAAAACATGCCAACTTTTGAGTGGATCATTCCTCATTCCTTAATAAACAATGGTCTCCATTGTGTGCTCGTTCAGGTGAGGAAACTTGTTGGTTATTTCAATAGCAAAGTACCATTTTCCTTGTGCAGGGAGCTTTCTAGATTTAGCCACTTGAAACAAGGGAATGGATTTCATCCTTGTATGAATAATTAATCATCCTATGATGGTGTCGCAAGGAAGAGGTTCATGAACATATTGATGGATGTCTATTGGTTCTGCTGTCTACAAGTCATTCTGTTCCAACAATGCTACATGGTATGGTCGAAGTAGATCTACATTAAATAATGGATGTACTCAAAGGAATTCAGGAATGTCGATAGGAAAAGCATTTCCTCTAACATTTTTAAAGATACTCTATGGAACATATCGCAAAGGCTTCAACTTCATGTATGGGCTAGTGAAGTGCTCATTATTTAGATGTAACCATGCCTCATTGCTAATTTGGAATGAATGAGGGATACAATGCTTATCATGTTGGGCCTTATCTTTTGCATTAGGTCATTGCAACATTTCCTGGGATCCCTTCTAAATGTTGTAGATTTGATCTTTGAACTTTAATGCTTTCTCAACTTCTCATCCTTCGAAGTTGGTGTCAATTGAATGTGTTGAGGAACTGACCAAGTCGAAAGGTGCTGAGGGTTGAAATCCATGACATATATCAATTGGAATCTTTCCCATAGAACTATTTTGAGCACGATTGCAGTTGTGTTGTATGTATGGGAGGATGTCATCCCATGTTCGACGATGCTTGTGGTTGTACATGTGAAGAAATTGTACTACCAAGCGATTTACAATTTCTGTCTATCCGTCTGTATGAGGATGGAAGGATGTCGACAAAGAAATTCTTGTCTCAAGTTTTTTTCAAATAATTTTCCAAAAGGTGCTGACAAATCTATCATCTTTGTCAAAAATAATTATCTTCGAAAGGCCATAATGTTTCCAAACATATCGAAGAAGAGTTCGTAAGTCTGCTACGTTGTCGTGGTATTCTTGCACGATATGACTGTATCCCTCTTGGAAAATATGTCAAATACTGCTAATATCGCGTCATGTTGATGTTTGGTAGTAGGATATCCCGTCAAGTATTCCATAGAAATAGATTCCCATGGTCGACTAGGAACTCGTAGCGGTGTGTACAGTCCTTGTCATCGATTCAACGGTTTAGAAATGGCACAAACTATGCACAATTGAATGTACTTGTTAATGTCATATTTAAGTTAAGGTCAATAAAAATACTTTAGGAGGATAACAAGTGTTTTTGTGAATCCAAAATGTCCTACAGGCTTGTTGTAGTGTGTGTCCCATATGAGCTTTTGTCTCTGCTCACCGGTCGGTACACAAAGTTGTCCAAGATTGTATAGAAAAGTGTTCTTTATGAAGTAATCAGTAGTAGATAGCATGCCATCCTAAATGTGTCAATATATTATAGAGAAGGCGTAGTCTACCAAATACAATTGTGGCCAAGTAGTGGTGTTGTAACCCTGCATACTCATCAATGTATACAATAGAGTAATGGGTGGTAAGCTGAGACACTCGATTGTGGAATTTGATTTAACTTTCCAATACTTAATTACCAACTGAAATTATTGCAAATAATTAATCCACTTGAGTTGTCGCGTTGTTTGTAATTTTGAGTGGGATGGAGTGAGTTGCAAACGTTTATGGTTAGTCAGGATGATTGTTTCCTTGCCAAGAATGTAGTGTCTCCATTTCTTAAGATCTTGCACAATGGTGTACAATTATTTTTCATAAGTCGAATACCTTCTAACATGCTTGTTGAAAGTTTCAGAATGAAATGATTCTGGGTGACCTAACTGAGTGATCACTGCACCGAGGGCATAGTCCGATGCATCCATATCGATCACAAAAGGCTGATGAAAATCAAGTAACACAAGTAATGGTGCAGGACAAATATTGTTTGTGATTTGTTCAGAATATTTTTGTTGTGTCGGTGTCCATTTAAAGAGAGTTTTCCCATTTCCTTTAGTCAACTGATTCAAAGGCCATTTGATGTGGCTGATGCCAATTATGAACCGTTGATAGAAATTCACCAAATCAAGAAAACTTCTAATTTCATAAATGTTTTGAGGAATGGGAAAATATTTGAGGATCCGTACTTTTTCTGGGTCAACATGAATTCCTGTAGATTCAATTATATACCCCAAATATTTGATGTTGGTGATTGAAAATGAGCATTTGTCCATGTTCAAATATAGTCGATGTTGCTGGAGATTGTCGAATACTGGTCTAAGCTGTTTGACATGTTCTTCCCATGATCAATAGAAAATCAAGATATCATCAAGATAAAAAATGGCACACTTGCCAATCAAGGGTCGTAGAAGGTCGTCCATATATCTAATTAAGGTTGCATGTGCATTGGTTAAGCTGAAAGGCATGACTAACCATTGAAACAATACTTCCTTAGTCTTTAACGCCATTTTCCATACATCAGTGGAATTGATCAGAATTTGATGATATCCCGACTTAAGTTCAATATTTGTAAAGAACTGAGCACCTTTCAAACTATCAATAAGTTCATCTATTTGTGGAAGAGGATACCCGTTCTTTAATGAAATATTGTTGAGAGCCCGATATTCGATGCACATGCACTAAGTCCCATATTTCTTTGGAACTAATACGACTGGACTTCCACAAGGAGAGGATCTGGGGCAGATGTGACCTTTGTCGATCAAATCATGGATTTTCCTGAGAATCTCTTCGTTCTTGAGAATGGATATTTTATAAAATGATGTGTTAGTTAATGAAGAACCAGGGACAAGTTCAATGGAGTGCTTTAAATGACCATGCAGAGGTACTCTGTTTGGTTCTTGAAATACTTTCTGGTATTCCTCAAGGTGTTGGTCGATCTGTTGTTGTTGTCGGGAGCTACGCTGGTTGGTGAGTCGACTTGTTGCTACAATATTCTTGTAATTATGAGGCTTTATCATAATCAATGTGAACTTCTGAGCATGGTTAATAAGCTTCTTTGTTTGTTTTGTATACATCATAGAAACCATAGATGTGGGTTGTTGCTCTGGTAAGCCGTACCATTGAATCCAAAATTTTACAATCACCTTCTGTGGATGTGATTGATATGTACCATGTCGATCCCATACATAAGGATTCCTAAATAAGGCGTCGATTATGAAAAGTGGTGCCACATCACAAAGTACTTCATCATCAAAAGGATTGATAAAGTAGGTGACTCTGCATTGGCCTGTGATCCTTAGCTCCTTTCCACCCTTCATCCAACCGATGTTGTAAGGCTTCATATGTGGAGTGGTGACAAGGCCAATTTTATTCAGAAGATATTCAGAAATGAAGTTCTTCTAGCTATGGCTATCCACAATCAAATGTAATGGATTTTTATAAACCCATATCCATGTATCGAACAAGCGCTCTCATTCCTCCTCATTGACAATAGTTGAGGCTATTTGAGTGGTTGATGTCGAATCCAAGAGTTTTGATGCATCTAGGGCATATTCTACCAAGGTTTTGTCGGACAAGTTAGATGTCGACAATTTTTCCAAAAAACGTCTTCCGACCTTTTAATTTTGACATATCATGCCATGTTGAATTGTGATAATCACTCCATTTCCTGGTAGGAACTTGTTTTTTGTGATCCTTATTGTCCTTCTAAAAATTATTCTTGTGATAATCACACTTTGGCGAGGCTAGCTGAGATGGTTTCTTTGACTTGTTGGATTCGGTTGACGACTTCTTGTTGGATGTTCAAGTTGTTGGCTTGGTCGCAAAATATGCTTTTTTTTTGTTTAGCTTCAAGTTTGCTGGTGTAATGAAATGCATCCACAAGCGTACTAATAGTTAGAAACTCCATTTCTTGCTAAATGTACAGGGATAATCCACTGATGTACTTCAAGACAAGCAATTTCTAATATTCTTGGATGCCAAATATAGCCATGAGTCGATAGAATTATTTGGTGTAACCGTATGCACAGAATGGTATTTCCATTTCCTTATCTATTTACACTTCTTATATTGTTGTTCAATATACTTGGGTGGGTAGAAGTCCTTTCGAATGTATTCAATAAATTTTACCCATGTGTCTATGGGGTCTCCCTCTTTTTCCATATTTTTTGATAAATTTTCCCACCAACGGTGTACGGAGGTTGACATCTTCAAGGAGGCATTGGTGATATTTTCCACTTTGGAGAGTTGATTGACAGAGTAGTAATATTTTGCATCAATATTTCCTTCAAGATTCGGTATGTATAGACTCATTTGCAATTTTAAGGAGTTGATTTTATCGGAGTGGGGTCTCCTTGAGGATTCTCTGGATGTCGAAGCAAATCGTAAGAGAATATCACTGAACTAGGTGAACATTTCAGTTTGCTTGTGAGCTAGTGATTTTCCTATGATTTTATCTATCTTGTTAGTTGCATGTCTATTGTATGCTTATTTGGTCATCTTTTCTGAATTTGAAGATAGTGTCTACTTGTGTTGCTGAGTTTGTGAGCGTGTTTGAACATGAATACATTAAATAAATTCGATGGAAGTGGTTAGGTAACTTAGGATCTAAACAAGAGAAAGCTCTCATACCAATGATCCAGTTTGTTCCCAGGTGCACGCTGGGGACAACAGTTCGACTGAAGGAGTTGAGAACAGTTATGGTATAAGCTTCAAAGAATAAGTAAAGGAGGAAACACACTATATAGACAGAAAGTATGCACACAAACAATATGCAAGAATTTGAACCAATTTCTATTTCTTGATGGATACAATAGTGTATGTGTTTATATAGAATGATGATATGCTTAGATGACTAACCATTATGTTAAACTACAAAATAAGTTATAACGCTTCATAATATCAACCATCACAAATGACTGGAAGATAGAGAGAAACTCTGTTGATGTTCGATAGTTGTTGGTGTTGACAATGCATGTAGATATGTTACATGTCGAGCATGAAACCTGTTGAGGTTGTCGAAGTCTATTGTGTCAAGGTTCAGAATTGTCAAAGCTGATACTGAACCTTTCAAAGCAGTCGAAGTCAGTCATGTCAAGTTTTAAACTTGTCAAATAAGATACTGAACCTGTCGAAGCAGTGAAAGTAGTCAAAGTGCTAAACTTTGTCGAATTTCGACAGTGACATGCCAACTTCTGAGTGGATTAGAAAAGAAAATTTGTAAGGGATCCTACATGCTAATTGGTCTAAGTATAATGCAATCAAGATTGCATAAGATGGATAAACAACCCTATTTGAAGATAATAATTCCTTTCTTTGTGAAGAACGATATTGAAATACCTCCATGACGAGCATGGAAGATGGTGCTTGAGTTATTTCCTCAAAAACATTTTCATTATTAGAAGCTTATCCATTAGGATTATGCATTTTTCTATGTAGATCACCTTTGGGGGCATGTGGCACTATGTCTATGGTTGGTTTCTCAATGGTGAGAGAACCAATTTGTTGTCATTCTGATTGATCCAATGTACTAGGAGGGAAATCATAAGAATGAGATATCACAGTGAATGTTTACCTCATGATCACACATTAAGACATTGCAAAGGGGATCATTTTCTCCTTGCAAGGGTTTTTATTGGTTGACCCCTGGGATATGTACCAACGTTGTAGCAACCATTTGATGATGGTGTTACAGAAAAGGTTGAATCAATACAACAGATTATTTTTTCCCACTTTCTCGAGGTGGATTCCATGCATCTTCCTTCCCAAAGTTAGCATTCTTCTTAGTGTTGTATTTCTTCTCTTTCCTTTAAGTTCCATGAATTGAAATATGAGAATTTCAGGAGTTTTGGAGGGATTAACACTGTGCTTACCCTTGTACTTATTCTTGTTTCCCCTAAGGTCCATGGATTGAAGGCTTAGCATGTTGATGCATATCTTGGCCAGTTGTAGGTTGCAAAGTTTGAACAAATAATTGTCCCATTTGTTGGGTAATCTGCTCAAGTTGGTTGATGGAACTCATCATACCATTGAAATGAGGTCCTTGTGGTGACCTAGCTCGATCAAATACAGGTATTGCATGCTAGTTCCAAAAATATTTGTTACATTCTAGAACCTCATCACTCCATTATGGAATGGGGTTCATGGGTGGATTCCCCCCTTGTGAGGTTAGAGTCGAAGGAGATTGGATATTTCTTGGAATCTTAACACACCATTGATGAATGGGTGGATTTCCCCCTTGTGGGGTTAGACTCCAATGAGATTGGTTATTTCCTAGAATCCAACCACACCATTTAGGTGGTCCTTATATTTGATTCTAATTCCAAGGTGGGTTTCCCTCTTGTGAAGGTCACTGCTAAGAATATTGGGTACTTCTTGGAACATGAACAGTGGGTGGATTGCCTCCTGATAGATTTAGGTCCCAAAAGGATTTGTTAATTCCTAATACCTAACCACTCGGTGTATTTGGGTCCCAAGAAGGTTGGTTACTTCCTAGAACTCGACCATTCAATTGATTATGTCCTTGGTTTTGATTGGAATTCTAAGGTATGTTTCCTCCTTGCAGATATTGGAGACAAAAAGATTGATTACTTCCTAGAACTCGACCACTCCATTTTAGAATGGGGTTAATAGGTGGATTTCCCATAGGAATTGTGCTAGGATAAATGAGAGGATAACCCTTTGGGTAATTTCCTCCCATCAATGAAGGAAAATTCCAATTGGAATTTTTGTTCTAGGATGCATTATTTCCGCCAGAAATATTAACATTCCATGGTAAAGGGTTTCCCTAGAAGTATAACCTAGAAAACTCTTGCATGTACTAAGAGAATTTTGATAACCTCCTACAACCATTTGAGGCTTCATTGATATGGTCCCTTGAACTACTGACGAAGCCAAAGGGTCAAGTGTAATATTTTTGCATGTTATTAAAATATGTGAAAAGAGGGTTAATTTTATCCAATGATTCACTTACCATAAGTATTATTGGGTCTAAAATATTCAAAGGTGGATTAGCAGGATCAGCTGTGTGGTTTTCTATTGTTTCAATTTCAAATGGAGAAAGATTATCAACTATTTATTTAAATGGTTTAGGATTAGGTTGATGTTGTTCTTCTCTATTATTATTAATTGCACTTATAAATGCTTTAGTCTCTAAGTCTCTTGAGGTTTTTTTTGTATTCATCTCCATTTTTTAGCTGGGACTTCAATTTCTAGTGACTCACCTTGCTGTATCTGTGACTAGCAGGTTGGAAGAGAAGCCATTTTGACGTTTGAGTTTCTAGAATTGAAATATGTATCAAATGTAGTCAAACAATCCTAAAGGAAATCTACATCCAAGAAAAATAAAAGTGTCCACACCACTAAAAATGTCCTAAGGAAGAAACAAACAAACTTCTTCCCAAAAATGTGAGGTTTAGTGAAAAGTTGGATTTAGAGGACCTTCTAAAACTAGTAGCTCTTGAGGGACATGACTCCTAAAAAATGACTAAATAGTTAAGGTACGAGAAATAGTTACATTTTTCTTCAATCACCAAGGTTGCAAGTGTTAGTTCTTGGTTACTCACCTTCCCAAGGAGCTGAAACAACCTTGTGTCTATCTCAGATATTGTAAGTGTCCCCTAGTCACAACAACCTGTGTGATGCCCCAGGAAAAGAAACTATGGTTACCACTTCACAATCGGTGGTCGGGTAAGACAATCGTCAATCTAGGATAACTCACATAAAATAGATATCTCAATAAAGTGATGTCACAATAATAAAGAAGGGGGTACCACCCTTACTAATTTGGATTAAACTCATGCTTAACACATGTGATAGAAGCACTTTCCCAGCATGCACTCTTTACTACCAATGTATTTGATTCTCTTTAATAAATACTAGTTTCAAAGTTTTCTGGATTTGGAGTGTTAAATCACCAAATCAATACAAAACCCTAGCCTAATATTGTTAGTGATATCAAAAATAGAATCTTGATTGATTTTATATTAAGCATTGATTTTAAAGATAATTATATTAGTTTCAAGGAGTGGTGGTGAAATTCATGGTGTTGTGACTCACAATACTGAACCAATCCAATGCGTAGATGCTTTTAAATCTATCCTTTCATTCAATGAACACCTTATACTAAAATAAAGGTAATAGGTTTCTTCAATAATGTTTCAAACATGCATGTATTTCCCACTTTTAAAATGTTTTTAAAAAACAAATAACCCACGGCTAAGTAATATATTCAATGGCTTGAAAAAGGTGATGCAAAAACTTTAATGAATCTTTGAGGTTTTCAAAGCAACTTGTTTTTATTTGAAATAACGTTTTGAGGTTTGATCAATTGTTACACTTGATATCTCTATTTCTTGTTCAGGGGACCACCCTAAACTACAAGTGAAGAGATACAACAGAGCTCGGAAAAGGTATGCTTCAACAATAAAGTCTACACTATTACACTTGAGATCCATGTCTCGCATTCATAGGACCACTCGAAAGTGCAAGTGAAGAGGATACGAAGAGCTCATAATTCTACTAAAAAATAAGCCTAGACTATTACACTTGAGATCCCTATTTCTCTTTCACAAGATCACCCGAAGGTGCGAGTAAAGACAATACGTAGGGATTGGGCACAACTTATATCAAGAATTTTTAAAATGATGAATATACTTCTTTAATGGTGTTTGAACTGATCTTAAGTGATAGGTCCAATTTTTTGAAGATTTATGTGAATTTGATTTAATATATGGTCTTAAATGTGTCTTAGATGTGATTTGATGTTGTGTGTCGGGTCATCAATTTCATGCAATTGAAAATTCATGCCCTAAAGGTTCATAAATTGAAACAATGTATCATGTTCTTGAATTTTTTGACAATTTCCTTATGCAAACATGTGATTAAAGTGGCCAAATTAGACACAATTTCATACGTAAAGAGTGAAATAAAGAACTAAATGGTAAGTATGTCATAAACATTGAGATCTAAGCAATCTTTTAAAGAAAAACTTGAACACTAAAAAAAAAACGAATTAACATGATTTTCCTAGCTTTTTAAGGAGGTTTCTAAGACTTCCAAATTCAAGTGAAACTAATCCTAAATTATTCAAATATTCTCTTGATATGTCCTAACAGGTCTCTACCATCATCTACAAGTCGTCAATGTTCAAAATCATCCCTAAAGATAGGCCTAAAACAATGATTTGCAATTCCTAGTTTTTTTAAAAATTCCAAGCTAGTAAGCACACAAATCTTTAAAATATTAAAAAATAATAAAATATTGATCAAATTGTTGGAATAATCAAAACCCATTCCACTACTTAGGATAAAATAATTAATATTTTTAATTAATTTCCTAGGTCATTCACTAGCTACTTTGGATCCACTTGCGTTTATGTGGTCAAACTTGACAAAAATGCCTCTTAAAGTGATTTGGAAAGTTATTGGATAAGATTCCACCAACTAATAGAATTCCCAGTTTAGTAAGTGCACATTCCTTCCTTATACAGAGTTTCCAGCTTTTTCTCCAGTTTGAATGAAGAAGGTAAAGCTAGTTTTTAGGTAGACTACCTTGTTTTTTGTAACAAATCACCCTCCTTCTTTTCCTCAACTAAAATCATGATAAAGTCCACTTTCCTTCACTTATCAGTTGTACCAACTCATTCAAAAAATTTGTGATCATCTTGACTGGTTTGGAAGGTGATTTATGCACCTATGGGGGATTTTTACTAGTTTAGTAAGCCTGCTTTTGTACTAATTCGAATAACATCATTTTGATTTAAAATCCTTGGAGTATCTACATGGTTGAGAAACCTATATCTATTTAATGATGGCTGGTGTAAATTAATATAACAACAGTTTGTTTTATTCAACATATTCAGTCTCCTTTTGAGTGTTTCCTGCATAGTTTTGAAGCAATTTTGTGAGTTCAATTGATCTAATCTTGGGATTCATTTACACATGGTATCAAAGCCTTGGTAGCTTGATTTTTATCCTCTTATAATTTATTTTTGCAGGGTTGACATCACTCACTAGGAGCACATTTTGTCTATTCAAGGGCAGAGTTGATGAAGAATGGATGAATCTCACCAAATCATCTTGAATCCATTCAACTACTTTGAATGGAAGGAACATATGGAGATTATTATGAGGATTAAAGGCCTCTATAGAGTGACCATGGAAACTGAATCTGATCCTAATGCAGAAACATATAAGATCAAATGGAATAATAAGAGAGATGATGTCTATGGTCTCTTATGTCTCAACATTTCTAGAGACCTTCTATTTCATCTTGATGGATTGTAATATCCAAATGAAGTATTGGAGAATATTCAAAATTTATTTGGGAATACAAATAAGATGAGGGGTCATCAGCTGGAGAATGAGCTTATTTCACTAATTCAATGGAGCTTCGAATCCTTACAAGTCTAATTCTCCAAATTCAAATCGTTGGTTTTGCAGCTAAAACAGTGTGTTATTGATAAAGAAGATGAACACCTAGTATTGGAAATACTTTCGAATCTTGGCCCTAACTACTCAATATTCATTTCAACCTTCCATGCCACAAAGTTGATAAGTCAAAACTAAAATATTCCTTCACTGATAGATTTCATTGTATCCTTGACTTAGGAGCAAGACAAATTGGTCATGATATGAACCATCAAACCTTCCAAAGATCAATCTTTGGCTGCTAGAGATTCCAAGGTTGATTCCAAAGGTAAGAAGAAGGCTAAGAAGCCTCCATATAAAAAAGGAGACAAGTCCAAGTCTCACGAGGAGTCCTCAAACTACAAGAAGAAGAACTTTCAGAAGAATAAAGGTAAAGGTGAAGGAAACAAGTGCACATATTTTGGTAAGGTATTTCATCCTGGGATCTGCTTGCATGAAGAAGAAGATCAATACACTAACTAAAATACTAGACAAGAATGACATCTCCTCTCCTAATGGAAAACTTAAGAAGGAAGGAGGATCTAGTTTCAAATTCAAGGGTAGATTTCCTGCCCTGGTTGCAAGCACTGTAATATATCCTTCCTTTATCATTGATTCTAGAGCTTCTAGAAACATGGTTTCAACAAAGGAGGCTTTATCCTCTCTTGATGATTCAAAAGGTCCAAATATTTTTCTGGGGGACAACTCAAAAACTAAAAGTAAGGGTAAAGGTATCATAGATTTTGACCATGGTTTCTTCAATAATTTCTTGTATGTGCCAGGTCTTGCTGTTAATATATTGTCAGTGTAACAGATGACCCAAAATTGGTCTCCCAAGAAGGTTGTTTTCTCTCCCAATGATGTTGACATCTATGATATTGCCAATGGTAGATTCATTTCTAAAGGTTTTGTGGATCATAGTTCAAAATTATACATGTTCTCACACTTCATGCCTTTCTCTAACCCCTTTGCTCTCCTCACCCATGCCAATAAAGCCAACAAGATTTGGAATGAGAGGTTTGGTCATTTAAACTACAGATGTCTTTCATGTTTGTGTAAAAAAGACATGGATTTAGGAATGCAAAGATAAAGTTTTCCAAGGGATCCTGTCATGGTTGAATTCTAGGAAAACATCGAGAGCATAAGTATGAGATATTCGGTCATGAGCGAACCTCTACACATCTTGAGATCATCCATAGTGACAGTGCTTTCCCTCTCCCATATGTCCATGAATCAAGCCAAGTATGTATTAGCCTTCATAGATGACTTTTCCAGCTAATGTTGGGTTTACTTCCTTAAGCTCAAGTATGAAGTTTTTGATCAAGCATTAGGATCACCCACCTTATTTGAATCCCATACTATGCAAAAAGAATTTGAAGGACATTCATTTTCTCCTCATGAACTCATTGTATCCTTCCCTATTGAATGAGGTGGAAAAACAATCATAGTGGATGTTGAGGTAGTAGATGCGCCTATAGACTACAATTGTATATTAGGACGTAGTTGGATACATGCAATGATGGCTATAGTGTCTTTAGAGTCGCGATTGATTTACTTACCTCCTTGGGGGAAGATTTTCATGATCGACCAATTAGATTACTACATGCTTGAAATTGCTATCCAATCGAATATTCCTTTCATTAGGGATTCTCTAAAGGAGGTTCAAGACATTAGGGTAGAATTGTTAAAAAATGAATCCCTCATGGGAAAATTTATGATCTTGCAACCCTTATCTACCGTCGAAGTGTTATACCAAGATATTGAAATGGCTTCGTAAGATTTGGATCAAAATATTCCCTTGATGAAGGAATATGATTCAGTTACTTGGCTCATTTTGGTTGTGAGATCTCCCAGCTCATTGGATTTAATGGATGGAATTTTATCATCAGATGAAACTATCCTTGAATTCATAAACATTTGGTTGTACCCACCTAAGGACATATTGTGTGGGGTCACTGGTAACATCCTTTATATGTTCCTCTATCTTATTAGGTATATTTGGAAGAATGCATATAGGCTTAGGTTATCCCTTTGTGAATATGTATTTGAACCTTTTGTAACCCAAAAATTCCATAGGGTTGAACCTGTTGGATATTGGTGGGTTATCCCATCATATATATATTTTCCACCATTCCGATAGAAGAGCCTACTAAACATGGGACACCCTAGTCAACAACCCATTGCCATTTTGGTTCCCATGCTGAGTTATTCTCATATGCATAGGAACCCAATTAGTCCCATCATGACCTGGAGTTTTAGACCACATACTTCTCTTCCATATAGTTCTGACCATTTCCTGATGGGATCCCTATTTCATGTCACTTTACATAAGCATGTGTTGAAATATCTGCATGAACATTTGTTCTTACTGCTTCGATGCTTATTTCTTATGTTGCATATATATCTTTGCAGTCACTCGTTGTTCAAAATTCCTATAAACCATTACTTCTATTTAAGTTAAGCTATACATGTGAGAATTATTTGATTCAGGTAGTTTACGGACCACAATTCATTGTGGTTTATGATTTTGGTGTTTTTCGTAAGAATTAGAATGAAGTAAACCACATTTCTCCTTTCCTACTTGTTCATAGCACCAAATTGAATAACCGTACTTACTTGGTTCTATTTCACCGTTCGTCGACACATATTCCTGCTTCAGATAGCCCACATATGGAGGGAACATCTGTAACAGTGTGCACAACTAGCTCACCCCTTGTTTGTAATATGTATCTTTTCCTTGGCCTGACTCGTGCACTTGAAAAATAGAGTATGCCCATGCAACACTCATTCCCTCCCATGTACCATAGCATTCTTTATTCTTTTTTCAAGCTAATAAATGAAAAAAGTACTCAACATTAGAAAACAAAAAAATTAAAAAAGGGGAGGGGACATGAATCATGTCATATTGAATATTTGAGACAAAGGAAATAGTCAGTAATAGGCTCCCTTGAACATAGTACATAATTTTGTATCTGTTGTCAGTACACCATTTACATTTTCCTTAGGAAGTTGTACCGGCAATCTGAATAGATCTCCACCAATAGGTTATCCTTCTTGTCATCTATGGAGATTTAATTAATTCATCTAGAATTGAATAATTTCACAATGGTTGGTTACTCAAGTCTTATGTTACCAATTGTCCTTTCTACATCGTGTTATGTGTTTAAGGGAATTCAAACCAGTGTCGACCATTCCTCAAATTTTCCTGACCAATCATGTCTTCCTTCCTTATGCCAATATACAATGTTGGATCTTGCAGCTCTATCAAATTATATCATCTTATTGATATTAGTTTCATGTCAGTTGATGTGGGATGCATTAATTCCATCCTTCTTATGGATTTGTTCCTATCGACGCCAAATCGTCATCTAGGAAATGGATCTAGGAACCACAGTGAGTACCTTGGATCTTGCAATAATTAGTGGAAGGTTTCCTTGCAAATGAAAGTGGGTATACATCAATGAACCCTGATTGTTTTATTAAGTGTTTAACATCAAAACATCTATTCACACTTGTTAGTTTGTACTCAAGTACCTTGGATTCCATCATCATTATCAGTGGGCCTCCTCGTATCTATTAACAATATCCATCAACGATATGTAATCAGATGTTTAATTATGATTGACATCATCTCATTTATTCTCATGATGTAAACTCGTACTATCATTGGTTTGTATTGAAGACCTTGGGAAATACAATTGTATTACTCATCGATGCACTTCCCAAGTTGCGTATTATTAAAATACCATGTCAAGGTACCATGAATACCTGGATATGTTACACTCATCAAATGTGCACTTATACGTTTTTACAGAATTTACATTTGACATGGATCCATTGTGTATTGTTCATGGCCATGTTTGTTTTCTATTGAGCATGGGTATACTCTCCTAAGGAAGATATTGTATATTTGGGAAATTTCCTTGTTTGACTTATAGGTGTTTCTCCAACTCCTGTGTTCATAAACCATCATTTTCCATCATGCCTTGATCAATAAAGACTATTAGTACAAAGTGTATCATAATGAAAGAGAAATCAATGCATTTTGGCCCTTAGCATATATTTGAACCTCACACATTATGGGGCATCCATTAATAATAAAATTAACATCCATGAGAGTGTTGGTCTAAAAGCATATTTCTATTTTTCCTGCAACATGAAGATCAAAGTTCTAGAATAATTGAGAGATTTAATCTCTCATTTGACAACTTCTTCCACAAAGGAAGAAATTTTTCAAGACAAGGTGGCTCTAAAGAGGCCAAGTCCATGACCACTTAAGGGATAAAACCCAACTCCTATAACTCACACAATAGAAAAAATACCTAAAATGGGTATTAATTGTCCTAGAGATACCAAAAATCAAGTTGAAATGCCTAAAAACTAAGTGAAGTGGGTTTTTTGAAGGAAATAATAAAAAATCTTTAAAAGTCCTAATCCCACATTCATGGTTTAGAGATTGTATGCTCAAAGCCCAGTGCTATAAAAGGAAGGAATATGAGGTGAATTAGGGAGGACAAGTAAGAAAAGAAAAGACATGCTGAAGGATTTGGAGGCTAGATAGAGTCTTTTTCATATCAAATGTATTTGTGATCATTAGCTTTGATGGAGAAGGGTGGTAGAGAAAAGGAGAAAGGGATTCACCTATTATTGGGTTGTAATGACTTTCCTTCTATTTTTAATATGATGCAATTCCCATTTCCCCCAAATGTTGTGATTGAATCTATGTATTTTCATATGTTTTTGTCAATGTTTGGTAGATAGATTTCATTTTTTTTAAAGGTTTCCAAAGGCTATAGGTAAGGAAATAACAATCTAGCTACAAATGGAATCCTAAAGGCCATGAATTCTCAAGCACATGGATCTTCCACAAATGGTATGCTTCAAGAGGTAATCTTCTTTCTTCCACCCCTCTCTTCTCTTTGAAAAGACTTAGAAATTTCAGAAGCTTTCAATTATTGTATGTATTCTATCGATCAGGATTCACCTCCCTATATTGAAAGTTATATTAGGCTGTAGACTTGTCCCTGTAGATAAATCTAATAATAGAGATGATTTGAAATAAATTTTGGGGGGAAAGTGAAAAGGAATTCTCAGAGGTGGAAGCCTGTATAGTTGAAGGATGGGGTGTCGGTAGGAATGACTTAGATGAGATTCGAAAGAAAACTCCAGTTTGAAAACCATTAAGCCCAAACTCTTGGTATCCAATGCTGATATGATCTTATAAGATAAAATTCGGTGGTTCATAAAGAGGAAATCCCATCTAATTAGGATATTTGGTCATTTGCAGGGATTCCATAGGGGCGATCCTGAAAGTATACCATGGATCAATCTGTTTCAAAACAAAAAACTCAACTAATATTGAAGGCCTTCTACAGGGCCTCAGGATGGTTTCCAGAGTGAGATGGTTGTCATTGAAAATACAAGGAGACTCTCGCGTCATCATCCAGATGGCTAGGAAATTATCCACAGGGTAGAAAGTTGAAAAAGTTGCAACCAGTTGATGATTACTGAGCAGGATGGAAACATTGGGAAGTCTTCTTGACACGACCCAAGATCTGTAATTTGGCCATGCTAGGAGGGAGGCTAATAAGGTCTCTGACCTTATGGTCAATGTGAGGGTGGGAGGAGGATCAGACCTCAAAGAAGGAAAGTTACAATATTTAGAAGGGGAGAAGTGGGTGGACCAATGCTGACACTTAGCAAGCATGGACCATGTGCCAGTAGGACATGCAAAAGAGGATGAAGAGTTGATGCATGGCCACGTCATTTTCCAACATGGGAATGTGACATATGTATCACACAGTTCACAATAACCATAGATAAAGGACATGAAATGGACTATCCACTTCTGCCCAAGATACATAAGAGTACTATGATCAATGAAGTAGGAGATTTAGGGAATATATGATCCAGTCCCCACCTTGGGAAATTAAGATGTCAATTATGAAGAGTACATGGAATAGTATTGCAGGATCCAGTGGAAGGAACGAAATGACACGAGGAGTACTGAGCCACCCAACTATAGTAATTATGGATTTTCTTGCTATAATTCAGAGCGATAGATGAGGCTTTGCAAACCGAATTCTTCGCATCTCTATCAAGGCAGTTTCTTTTAAACTCAGAGCATGTCTTATGTCTTCAAGTAGTTCTAGGTATGTTTCTCCAACTCTAGACATATAGTTTCTTTTAAACTCATATATGGTCATAAGGAAGCGAGGAAGTGTAGAAGATGCTCTTCCCTCAGTGACCAGGGGTTAAGGGGGGAGAAGGGTAACCAGTGTTAAAGTATTGTAATTTTATAAGATACTCCAGTTTTATTGATTTTATTCCTCCTTTAGGAGATGTATATAATGTGTTTATTCATGTAAGAGTCATGGAAAGAATCAATGTAAGCCCCCATATGTAAGTCGGGTCAATATTACCCAAGTGTCATTATAAAAAATATTATTTTTGGTGTCTTACTAAACAAGTCGACCCTTTAAGTTAGACAAGTCAGCCTTTCTAGGTTTAGGTCAAGTCAAGAGACAAATATAAATAGGGAGGTGCCCCCCTTAATTTGTACACACTTCACTCAAGCAAGTTTTCAAGAGAGAGAAGAAGAAGTGCAGCAGAAAGAAGAGAGAAGGAATTGTCTTGGGTTTTACACTGTTTTGGTTGAGTTCTATACTGAGGAATTTTTTTGGGGTTTTATCCCTTGTGGTTTCCCCGAGGAAAATATTTGTGTTCTTTGTGTTACTCTGCTTGTTGTTCTTTCAGTGATCCTACTATTGTAAATTGTTTTAGAATATCATCTAAGTAGTTAAGAAAACTTAACATGGTATCAGAGACACCCTGAAAGGTGACACTAGATAGATAGGGGTTGTTGTTCTGAAAAAATCCCATGATAGATCAACCAGAAAATAGGGCTCACTCAAATCACCCTAGAAGGGAAATTTTTTTTGTGAAAACAGAATTGAATTCCAAGAAGTTTCAATTTTGGAACACACATTGTTGTCAGGAAGAACTAGGGCATTAGTTTTCCCGAGACTCCATCATCGATCTATTGGCAGGCAACAACCCTCGCAATTTTATTTTTGTTGGTTTAATAAAATTGATTAGTTCTCTTCTATAATTAATTATTAAAATTATTAAAGAGTGCCTTCAGAATCTTTGATTCTGAAGGTACTCTCAATTAAGGAATATTTAATGATCATATTCGAAGATTAAGAAGAATTTGCAAAATTAAGTATTTAGTAGCTGTTAATATTTTAAATTTTATATATAATCAACTCTCATTTATCATTAAATATTTGATTATATATTGTTCAAGATATTCAATGTACAACTTGTTAAATAGTTCTTTGGAGTAAATTTAAATGATTCAAAATGCATTCCAAATTGGTTTTATTACTTTCATTTAGTCGTTTTGACAAAGTATTCATTATTGTTTCTTATGTTATAATTTATATGGTTAGGGTTAATGGATTAATTCACACATTCAATTTTTATCGTGATAAATATGTTTCAACATAGAAAATTTTATGATTTAAATACTATGTCATTTCATTTGTAAATAAATAAAATCTTAAGGTTATATTTAGATGGATAATCTGACTTCATGCTTATACCTAGCAATTAATTATCCAACTATTTCTCCTTTACTTAAGTTATTTAATTTTCCATAAAGATTTTAAGGATTTAATTTAGGAAACTAGACAAGGTTCTTATTATTAATTAAATGTTTTATTATACATTGTTTGGGTTATTGATTTATTTTATTATATATATTATAACCCTTGCAAATATGTTAAAACATTTCAAACTTTTGAAAATTTATGTCTATGTGCTTGTATATAAACAAAAAATTAGGCCTAGAAATAATATAAAAATATCATTCAAATCATTAAGATATGCTTTTGATCATGCAAAAATGAAATTATGTTACACCTGATATCTATCCTAGCTTGGACATGAAACACGACTTATTGCATTTCTAACACTTATCAATTATAGTACAACAAATTGATGTTCATTTCAATTCTTCATATCTCCAGGATTCTAAAGTCTCACATTCATTTATGATTTACCTTCCAAGTCATGATTTCACCTATCGTATCATTATGATCTTGGATTTCATACATTAGTTTTTATAATCAAATTATGATAGTCATTCATGAATTTAGGGTTTTGATTTCTTAAGCATGTGGGGGTTTCAATATGTCTACCGAACTGTGTATACCCATTCCCTCTGTATTCACAACACCTTTTGATTTTATGTCAAAGGGAGAATCGATAATTTAGCAGATGGCACCTTTGAATCATTTTGAGGTTTCAGGGCTTGAGATGTTGGAAGTTGATCCTGTAGCTACCGATTTATTTAGAAAAATTGGTTGGGGATCATTCTTTTGGAATTGTAGTCAGCATAATGAAGAATTTACCTGACAATTAGCTATTTCTTTTGATGGGACTACTGCTCAGATGGGAGATTTGCAATTGATCATAGATGAGGAGTTTATTTCAAAAGCCACTAAACTTCCTCGATGCGGAGAATGTTGGTTTAAAGGGTAAAAAATAAACAAAAAGAGATTTAAATAGTTTCTTCTTCCATTGTCTAAAGAAGATGCTCATCTTAAATTCCATTTTCCTGCCAAAGACTTGGAGAACCAATGGAATATTCCTTTTGAAGTTATCTCCAGGTACATCTCTTGCGATGGTCGCTACTCGAATGTTCAAATATACCATCTTAGAATATTAATGGTGCTAAAGGGTTTAAAATTGAATTTTCCCTATTTTCTGCTTCATAGTTTACATAATATGGTTGTAACAGTTCAGCGTACAACTGTTAATCAGGATAGTAGTATGTTTCATCATGGCTTAATTAAAATGATGGTTAAATATCAATTATCTGTGGTAGGTAGAACTTGGGAGGAGTTCTTAAAGGATAATGGGTTTGGATTAACTCAATTCTGGCCTACTATTTTACCCAAAACCCATTCTAAACAAAGAAGATCTCTTGAAAAAGAAGCAAATGAAGAACCTTGTCCTGTAGCTAATCATGAAGGGTTTGATAAATTTTGCATGGTAGCTGAAATGGAAGGATGTGATACTTCAAACCCTACCGAGCAACCTAAGAGAAAGAAGGAAGTGGAAAACATAGGTAAAATCATATCTCAGCCTGATGTAATGACATAAAAGGATAAGGACGAGATAGGAGAAGTAAGACCCAAAAGTGATAGTAAAATTCTTGAACCAGCTGTCTAGAAATATGAGATAATAAAATGAAGAATTACGAGAAGCATGGCAAGCCTTTCTATGCTAAAAACAATGGAACAGAACAATGAACCTGTTTTTGTTGAAGTTTACAGTAATCCAGAAGATGAATCTCCTCTTCATGAACCATCACTTAATGATGAACATGAACATAATAGTAATTATGGTAATTCTCTGATATCTCTTGAAAGAATTATGGGCGATAATTTACCATTTTTAGGGAAACAAGAGTACGAAGTTCAACATAATACTTCGTTGAATGATGGGTGTTCTTTAGAAGAATCCTTAGAAGCTACGAAACAGTCTATTAGAATTCCCCTAGAACATGATATTAATCAGTTAAAAGAGGAGTTAAAAGAAGCTGAAGAAGCTTGCGATGTTTGGGAAGCAGAGCTATACCAAAATAAAAATGAATTACTGATGTGGGTGAACAGATGGCAACAATTGAGAGAAAAGAATAACAAGTGTAAATACGAGAAGAAAATGCTAGCTGAATCAAATGGTAAATTGATGAAGCATGAAAAACACCATGAGGAAAATAATTTAAAACTCAAGGCTAAGCTATTCGAAGCAAGGAAAGTTATCAAATTACAAATCTCGACTTAACACTTGTTCTATTTTTCAGTTACTTTAATATATTTTCAATTTTGATAGGTAAAGTATATTATTAGCATCCTACAGAATCAAAGATTCTATAGAATTGCTTAAATATTCATTATTTTCTTATTATATTCGTTGTCACAATTTTAAATGAAAAAATTAATACATGTGCAACTGATGGTTAGAGGTGTATTCTTATGGATGTGATTTTGGCTAACAGGTGGCATATGGTGTTACTCAATGCATTTTTGGACCAGCCTAAAACACATACAAGCTATATGGTTAAAAGGCTATATTTATCACATCATAGGATGCTCAGATTTTTCCAGGTTCCTCTTTTGGATTGAAGTATTGAAATACTTCATTGATCGAATGAATGAAGGAACATATCAGCTTATTTTTAGAGTTTTAGATCTAGAAAATATCCAGGAAATTAGGATCTTCATGTATTTAAGACAAAAATGTTTCTTGAGTAGGGGATGAAAGTATGATAGAAGAAATTTTATATTAAGATAATACTTGACTGGTTGTTTCGATCCTGTTGAGATTTTTCTTACTGGAAGTTGACAAGCTTTTATCTATGACTGGTATAACTATGTTTTGTTAGTTTTGAGATATATATATTTATATATACTTGTTTCAATATTTTACTTTCTCAGTATGTCGTAGTTCTTTCAATAATATTTAAATTACTTTGATCACTCAATATTTTATATTTGATATAGATGCTATATAAATTACTTCCTTAAATTCTCTATTGAGTATTTTAATTATACAACATAATATTCATAAGATTATTTTTCAATTTCATCTATGTTTTTGTAGGTGTATTTATTTAAAAGTGGCTTAATTTTATATTCAAATATTAATGTTGAATATCAATTATACATTCACAGTTACACTACAGAAAATAACAAAATAGTTTCTTATTTTGTTTTTCTGTTTTTTTGTAAATTTTATTTGAACAAAGTGTTTATTGATGATTATAATTTTGATAGTTTATTTATCTGAAATTATATTACCTATTTCACTTTGTTATATGTTAACTATAAATTGACAATTGATTTAATTAGATAAATTTTCTCTCAGATCTGGGATAGTATAGTTAGTTTAGTTTTAATTTAGATTTTTAGCTTAGTTTACTTTTAGTAGCTATTAGATAGGTTTTAATTAAATTAGTTTGTTTAAAAATCTGAAATAGTTCCTTAGACATAAATATTAGAATCAAAACCCAAAACAATAGACTTTCTTAAGAAAGTAATTTTAGGATGATTTGAAGTTATGAACTGACATTAGGGTTAGATAAAATTTAGATTAACATAGGATACATTTTGCTGAGTTTTCCATATTCTCCTTAAGAGGATAAAACATAGCTGGTAGCAGGAGACCATAAACTGCGATATTGAGCTTAGTTAAACTTACCGGGAGTTGCATTAAGCAACCTGTCTGGGCTTAATCTCCTTAGTTGACCTAGGTCATGAAATCAGGCCAACAATTGGTGCTAGAAGGAGGGCCTGACAATGATTAATGGCTGATAGAATTAAAGATAAACCTTCAACCAGCCAACAACCTCCATTACAAACTGAATGTAGCAGTTCACCATTCATAGAAATTGTTAAGATAATTGTTGAACATGATCATAATACATCTCCTTTTACTCCTGAACAAAGTACTTAGACCTTAGAATATTCACGTCGCATTCTTACGAGAGCTTATGCTCATCAACTTGGTCTGACACCAATAGACTACGGTTTACCCAGAAAACAACAACGTAATCCTCAATTGACTGTAATGGATCAAGATTCAGCTGAAGCTGACATTACATAGTCAATCCCTCCAAGTTATCAAGTTAGAATTCTTCATAGAGAAACTACTAGAACAAATACTGTTAGAAGTTTAACTTTTGTAGTCGGTTTTGGTGAACCACCCTCTCCTCCGGAATCAACATCTGATAGTCCAAGGTCATTTAATAAAGAGAGTTCTTCAGATTCAAAGGAAGATCCCATGGCTGGAAACATACCTGCAGGAGGAGGAGGAGGAGGAGGGAATATTCCTAATCCACCAAACCCACCACTTCCATGGTGTTGCTGCCGCAACTGTTCTCCCCAAATTTATTGTTATTTAAATTCTGGGCCCCTCCTCATCATCTTTGCTTGGTTTGATCGTTAAATTATTGAGCCTCTTGGGTGTATCTTATTTTCGTTTCACTTTGAAGATGGATGTCAGCCGGTTTATGTATGCCTTGTTCAGTTTCGGTTTGAGTCATGGATGTCTGGTTTATTGGTCGATAAAAGAAAGGGGGAAAAATCGTTGTTCTTCAGAGTGGCCTTTTCGAAGAAATAACGAACCTAGCTGTGCCTGATCCTTAAAATTGTTTGAGTACTTATTTTTTTCTTGTGATCGGGCCTCTTTTTATTTTCAGATCAGAAGCTGTGAGTTTCTTTTCCACCGCCGTTGCGGCTCTCAGATCATTTTAACGTCCAACTCTTCAAGCTTCTCCGACGTCCGATTCGCGTTAAACCTTAAACCGCTTACCTGTAGCCCTGACTCGTCCGCCGTTGCAGCTGGGATATTATTTTAACTTCCGATGTTAAAGTCGCCCGACGTCTGATTATTTCTCCCGCCCGCTTCACGTATCTCCGGGCTCTCTTTCCCGCCGTTGCGGCTCTGAAAGTCTTCCGGCCTCCGAAGCTCAAAACCGTCCGATGGCCGATTTAAAGCCCCTCTTGCTTGCATTTCGCTGGCCCACGACTTAAGCCTCGCCTGCCGTTGTGGCTGGGAGAACCTTTTGGTCTCCAAGCTTACTTCCTTTCGACTGCCGATTCATCAGTTTCCCGCCCAAAGCTCGATCGATTTTCTTCGTCGAACAAGAGACGAACCCGGCCATTGTCTTGTGGAATTGTCGTTCAATTGTTAGAATCTAATGCTTTGTTTGCGATGCCTTTCGAACAAATGATGCTTGTCGATTGACTGCAGAGAATATCGAGGAGACCAGTCAACCTACCATGGCGTGAAGAAAGACGGACTGTCTGGCAGAGGCATAACTGAATCTCAGGGAATCACCGTGGAGAACCATGGCCGTAGAAGACAAAATCCATAATAATGAATATGCAGACACAGATCAGTTACCAAGTGATTCATGATTGCATGCACACAAAAGATCAGAATGTGAAGCGTTCGAGAAGCTGAAAGGTCATGCGTCTAGGGGGAAAATGAAACACTCTGTAGGGGTAGTTAAATATGGGAAAGGGGAACTGAGAAAGGGCTTTTTCCTGGGAAAATTTTGTAAAGGTTTGCTTGTAAGAGGAACTACTTCGTTTTGCAAAGGAAACTGCAATTTTTCCTATCGGGGAGAGTGAAAAGTGGAATGTATCAATGTAACTCAATGAATAATGTTGAAGAGGAACTCTTTCATTTTCAGCTGTGTCTCATTTACTGTAAGAGTACTTAATGTTCTGAACCTATGTTTTTGTTAAATGTTCTTCAGTAGTTTCTGGGATATTTTTTCACTATGAGTAATAGATGTTGTTATAAAGTGATTGGCTATCTGGTTATTTAAATATCTGTAAGCGTTCATGTGTCTTGAAAGAAGTACCAGCTATCTGTGATTCTTCATAATGCATGTGCAAAATGTATTGCTCACCCATAATGATAACTTTGCTCCCTAGGGATAGATTAGATAGTTAGTTTATTTCTTATTGTATCTGATTTGGTTTCTTGCGAGCATAAGAAGAGAGGTAAGAACCTGCACATCACATTGTGACCACTCCCTGCATCTTGATCACCCTGCATTTAGTTACGCACTTGCATTTCATTTCTTAAAGTAAAAAAAAAACACAAAAATTCGGTGGTCCGGGCCGCAACCGGTAAAGCCTTTGTTTTGTTTCTTGACCTACGGTAGCCGGACCGCAAACTGGAAGGATTCCCTATTCCAAATGGTCAACGGGCTAGTTGGGAACATTGATTGGGGAGAATCCCTTACTGTTGCTGCCTGTGAATTTCCAGGCATCAACAGTTTTGGCACTAGAAGGAGGGCCGTCAGTGCATGGCTGGTCGCGGAAACTTATTTTCCTGATATTTTTCCACTGGTAACAGTTCTGAAAGTAGCAGACCACGCAATCCTATTCCAGAAGAAGAAGAAAGAGAGTATCTATATCCCGTTCGCAACGAAATTGTTAATGACCTAAGAAGACATACCCGTGCTTATGTGAAGAAGATTGGAGGATTGCCAATTATTCCCAAATTTCCTAGAAGAGAATACAAGAAGAAGGACCGTCCCGTAGTAGAAGACTCAGTGCTGGTTGGAGACTGGGAAGAACTTGTAGAGATAGCTCTGCAAGAGGCTGAATTACCTTTGAACCAGGTAGGCCCAGATTCCCCTTACAGTTCTTCTGCTCATACCCCTGTTGGTTCACCTCCACACTCTCCACCTTTACTCATGGAAGGCGTTAACGCCAACCTACCTCCTCCCAACCCACCAATTCCACCACCACCTGCATGGAGAGCCAAATCACCTCTAAATCTGACCCCGCCTTTGCATGACCTACCTCAAGCCTTCGAAAAGTTGTTGCCTAAATTTGACCCCAATGAGAAGATATTAGTAGATGATCATTTGCAGAGTTTCTATCTGGCTATAGAAGGATTAAGGGTGGGAGAACATGAAGATGTGGTTTGTAGATTATTTCCTCATACCCTTAAAGGAGCTGCGGCCTCATGGTATTTTGGATTGTCCGCTAACTCTATCCCAAATTGGGATACCTTCGAGAGAATGTTCAGAAGTAAGTATGCAGTCCAAAATAATCATGCTGCCCTCATGAAGGGACCGTGTGCATTGAAGAAAGAGAAAAAAGAAAAAGTGCACAGCTTTACACAAAGGTTTGCGGCATATCTATAAAAAAATTCTGAAACAGATAAGCCTTCAGACAAAGTACTTATTGAATACTATACTTCAGCCTTGGGTCCTAATTTGGCCATGTTTGCAAAGGGTAGGTACAAGCCTACTTTGACAGAGACTTATGAGGAAGCAGAGGTGGTGGAAGCGGAAAGAGAAAGTATTGAGGACTATCCAGAACAATTAGGAGAAAGAGGCACAGGAAGGAAGACCTTATTGTTCGCTAAGCCTAAGGAAGAAAAGTCACCTGACCTGGAGAATATGGCCAAAATGATGCAAAAGCTATCTAATAAGATCATAGACTTGGAGAAGGAAAAAGAGGCCCAAAAATTCTACAGGCCATATTATAAGAAAAGGGAGGAAAATAATCAGCCCCAACCTCCTCCTCAAAAAACTGCATCCATGAATCTGACGGATATAGGGATGGAAAATTTCTGTACCTTTCATCAACAACCTCATTCCGAAAGGAACTGTCCACAATGGATAAATTCAATGACGTTAGTCATGAATCAGATGTTGGATTCGAGATTAACGGAAGAAGATGATGATGAAAGGAAAGAAAGTGATTCTTCTAATTCTACAAAAGAACAGGAAGAAGAGACTATGGAATTATGGAATTCTATCTCCTTACTCGATGCAGAAGAATATATAACTAAACCACACAAAGATATCAGGGAGGCTAACATGACAACTAGGAGTCAAGGGACGGTTAGCAATGACAGTATTTTACTCCCAAAGATCAGAAGGCTACAAAGGAATATCAGGAAGAAATTTCAAGATAAATCTGTGGCTGATAAGACGCCGGAATTCACTATTACCAGCCAAGATCCTAAGCAGAACAGAATGCTTCCTGAACTAAACAAAGAAAAGGTGAATGCTGATAAATCTCAGTCCATTAAACGACGAATTGAATATGACGTAGTTGAAGATTTAAAGAAGATAAAGGAAAATGTCCCGCTGTTTGAAATGTGCAAAGTACCTCAACAAAAGGAAAGGTTGTTGAAAGCATTGGAAACGTCAGAAGAGGAGCGGCCCACTGACAATCAACCTCTGAGCGAAGAAGAAATTGGAGAAGCTGGCACTGGAGGTAAGTCTAGAACTAAGAATCCACCCTTTCTCCTGACGTTTGATATTTTTAATCATAACATTCATAATTGTCTAGTAGACTCAGGGGTGTCAATTAATGTCATGCCCGTATCAGTATGTAAGAAAATCAATGGGTAGTTTAAGCCAACCACGTGGAGGGTGGTGCAATTGGATAGGACAGACGTTAAGGTAATTGGTGAGATGGAGGACGTTCTAATCCATCTGGCATCAAATGACAAAGTATGACAAGCTATTAACATCGTGGTGGCTGATATACCAGACACTTACGGACTGGTCTTGAGCAGAGATTGGTCAGCTAAATTGAATGGATATTTTGCCTCAGATTGGTCGCACTTGTGGTTGCCGTACAAAGGAAGTCCCAATCAGATTAAGGTTTTGAGAGAACCTCACATGAAGTACAATGTTACTCAACTGGATGAGAAGAATATGCCAGTCGAACCTGTGTTAGGAAACTATTTTCTCCAACTGGAACCAGGGAACTATCAAGCGGAGGAAGCCAGTGACACATCTAACACCCAACCTGATCTCCTTCCATTTTCTCAGGCTGATAAGATTGATTGTAAAATAGTAGATTTAGCAGTGGGTGTAGATTCATTTTCAGTAGTTAGTGATTTTTGTACTTTATTTTTTGATGGCTCAAAGACTTTAGAAGGATCAGGGGCCGGTTGCGTCCTTATTGATCCACAGAATAATAAACATTTCCTGTCATGTAGATTAGAGTTTGAGTGTACTAACAATACAGCTGAATATGAAGCACTGGTGTAGGGTCTCAAGAAAGCAATTGAATTGAAGGTAAGTAATTTGAAAGTTTTTGGGGATTCTGAAATCATTGTGAAACAAATCCGAAATCAAATTCACTGTATTTCCCCTCACTTGAAAGCTTACCAAAACGAGGTATGGGATTTGCTTAAATTTTTTTATCCATTCAATATTATTTCAATCCCAAGAATGAAAACTGCAGCAGCTGACTTATTGGCCACTTCGGCCGCCAGGCTTGTTCCCTCGAATAATCGATGTACTATTGAATTGCTTTTCATGCCTTCCATATCGGATATGATCACCAATCTGAGGGTGTTCGATGATGATCAGCAAATCATAGAATGTTTAACAAATGAGGAGGTATTCAAAGGAGCGATTATCGATGATGAAAAACACCAAGCCGAGATGAAATTTGACAATTTCGTCCCTAAAGGGGTCAGAACTTTAGAGAAGATGTTTGACTTGGATGAAAAATTCAGAAGACCCGCTAACGTAAAGACACACATCTCAACTCTACAGTTCGAACTGGTAAACTTAGGGACTGAAACGGATCCTAAGTTTGTGAACCTCGGCAAATGTTGTTCACCAGCCGAGAGGGATAGGTTCATCAGTTTGTTTAAACAGTACAAAGATGTCTTTTCCTGGACGTACCAAGATTTGAAAACCTACGACACTAGCATCATCAAGCATATCATCCCTATTAAAGCGAGCGTCAAGCCATATCAGCAGTCGTTAAGGAAGATGCACCCAGAGTTGGAGCCACTAATATAGAGCGAAGTAAAGAAATTGTTAGCTGCTAGAATTATTTTTAAAGTCAGGCACTCCGAATGGGTGTCCAATATGGTACCGGTTAGAAAAAAGTCAGGAGAAATCAGATTGTGTGTGGACTTAAGAAACTTAAACTGTGCCTCAGACAAAGACAACTATCCGGTGCCTCCCATGGAGCAATTGCTACAGATGGTGTTCGGTTCTGAATTCTTATCATTGTTAGATGGTTTCTCTGGTTACAACCAAGTGTTAGTAGCCGAGGAAGATAGATTAAAGACAACGTTCAGAACTAAATGGGGAACTTTTTCCTATAGAAGGATGCCCTTTGGACTGATTAACGCTGGAGCAACATTTCAGAGGGATATGGACATAGCTTTCCGCGGGTTGATTGGACGAAGTGTTTTGGTATACCTTGATGACATCACAATATTCTCAAAGAAGAGAGGGGAACACGCTTTCCACCTAAAGCAAATTTTCGAACGCTGTCGAAAGTATGGCATTTCCCTCAATCCTAAGAAGTGCGTGTTCGCTGTCAGAGAAGGCAAGCTATTGGGGCATATAGTTTCAAAGAAAGGTATATCTATAGACCCAGAAAGAATTAAGGCCATTGAACAAATCCTTATGCCCCACAATAAAAGGGGAATGTAATCCTTCATGGGAACCATAAACTTTGTAAGAAGATTTGTACCTGATTTTGCCCAGACTGTTAAACCACTGCAGCAGATGGTCAAGCAAAATACACAATTTAAGTGGACTGAAATTGAAAAGAATGCCTTTAGTAAAATCAAGACTGCTGTTGCACACGCGCCTTCTCTGAAAATCCCAGACTTTGATAGAGATTTTATTATGTATACATTTGCATTCGATGATTCATTAGCAGCTGTGCTTACGCAAAAGGAAGATAGGGGTGATGAATTCCCAATCTCTTTTATGAGCACTGGGATACAAGGAGCTGAATTAAACTACCCAGCCATTGATAAGCAGGATTACGTGGTATTTAAGGCAGTGAAGCAATTCAGGCCTTACATATTAAAAAACCGAACCAAGGTAATAGTCCCTTACCCAGCAGTAAGATCCCTTCTCATACAGAAAGAATTAGGAGAAAGAAGGGGTAACTGGGTAACAGCTCTTCAAGAATACGACCTTGAATTCAAGCCAGCCTCTATAGTGAAAGGTCAAGGATTATGCAAATTTATGACTAGAGGCGGAAACAACGACGAACAAGCATGGGAAGATGAAGCCGAATTGCATGTGATGGATGTATGTCCTTTGTTCATGTCTCCTGAGTCCTGGTATAGAGACCTTGTGCATTACTTGCAGTCAGGGCTGTTACCAAAACATTGGAGTTCAAAACAAAGGAGAGCTCTGCGTTTAAAATCAGCTTCCTACCAGATCGTAGAAGGAGTATTATTCAGAAAGAACTACAATGGAGTCCTCCTGAGATGCTTGGAGAAAGAGGATGCTGAGAAAGTAATGTCTGAATTACATGATGGTCCGGCTAGGGGACATTTTTCAGGCGATACTACAGCCCACAAAATCCTTAGAGCCGGTTACTATTGGCCTATGCTCTTCAAGGATGCACATGCACATGTCAGGAAATGCGATATTTGTCAAAGATGCGGTGGAAGACTGCCTAAAGCAGCAGCACCTCTAAATCCTGTGATGGTCATGGAACCATTTGAACAATGGGGGCTGGACATTATTGGAGAAATAAAACTGAATTCTTCCTTTTTGCACAATTAAATTCTTACTGCTACTGATTATTTCACCCGCTGGGTCGAAGCTATCCCACTGCACAAGATAAATGAAGACGAAGTCATAAACTTCCTATAAGATCATATCATGACCAGGTTTGGAGTTCCAATTTCATTAGTTTTTGATAATGCTAAATACTTTTTCGTCAATTAAATTGACTGCATTTGTTCATGATAAAGGGATAAAATTACATTACTCTGCTAACTACTATCCGCAAGGGAATGGCCTGGCCGAGTCCTCTAATAAAAACCTCATTATAATTTTGAAGAAGACTGTAGTGGAAAACCAGAGAAGTTGGCACTCAGCCTTACCCAATGCTCTGTGGGCTGACAGAGTCACCCCTAAGTCTGCAATAGGAATATCACCCTATACCCTTGTGTATGGTAAGGAGGCCATCTTGCCCCCCAATATCATGCTACCAGCTTCCATACTAGCCCAAGATTCTAGGGGGTCGGATGACGAGGTTCTCCAAATAAGGATATATAATCTTTTGAAAGCAGAGGAGGCCAGATCCAAGGCTAGAGAACGTTTTAAGAAACAGCAGGAGATAGTAAAAAGATGGTTTGACAAACATAAAGCTGGGAAAAGGGACTTGGAAGTGGGAGACCTCGTTCTCAAATGGGATCATCCCCATGACGAGAAGGGAAAGCATACTAAATTCCAACAATTGTGGGTAGGCCCATTTCAGATCAAAGCAAAACTTGGCCCTGCTACTTACAAGCTGCAATATTTACAGGGATGGGAGGAGAACCTACCAGTTAATGGTTTGGTTCTCAAGCCTTATTTTTCTTGAAGTTGTCTTTGAGTTTTTTGTCTTGTATATAAATAAGCTGTGGGGTTGTTTTCGAGTCATGCTTTCATTTGATTTAATTTTAAGTTTTTGATTTTCAATAAGGGGAACGAACTTGCGGTTGTCTGGAGGATATTAAGGTCCTTCGGGAATAGTAAATACGTTGATTATCAGCCTGTGTGTTTCTAAAATATTTCTTCCAGCCTAACAGTTTTCTTGAATAAAATGTTGTGTGCATTGAAGTCCTACTTAACCCTTGTGAATTAAACCGGATTCGAGGAGTCTGGAGTACTATGTCGGGGCTCCATCCACGTCACATTTAAAATGTTCTAAGGAGCGACAGTAAAAGACCCATGGGAAGAAGCAAGGTGAACAATGTATTAAATATAAATGATCCCATGCCAAGAAACGGATGCCAAAAGGAAAATAAAGAGTCAAAACTTCTATAAAAGCATCATAAATCAAAGCAGGTGCTGAATCATAAGTACTAAATTGCTGAAAGATCATCTCCGTCCGTGAGCTGAAATTTGAAGCACACCACTCACACAAAAGGACACTATGGGATAGAGGATCCTGAATTAAAATTCAGTAAGAAATGCGTACAGAAGGACTCAGATGAAAGGGACAAAAGTCTAAAAGCACAAAAGTGTTAAAATGGCATGGGAACGAGGAACAAATGAATACTGCTATTCACTATCGGCTACAATCCTGTGGTGTCCACACTATTAGCTACCTGAAAATAGAGGTAATATTGAAACTCATACTCTGGCCTCAGCATGGCTATCTGGACTTGAAGGTCTCGGTTTTCCCTTTCCCCCAATGGACCATCATCAATGATTAAGGTACACACTTCTGTCGATTGAGAAATCCATTTGGATAGCTGGAAGAATTCATTTGATGCATTTTTGTTGTGAAACAGTTTGCCACTCAAAGAAAAGTTACCCAGAGATCTAGGTTCACCAGGAAATCGCCAGTTGTTGCTGCCACAACTGTTCTCCCCAAATTTATTGTTATTTAAATTCTGGGCCCCTCCTCATCATCTTTGCTTGGTTTGATCGTTAAATTCTTGAGCCTCTTGGGCGTATCTTAATTTCGTTTCACTTTGAAGATGGATGTCAGCTGGTTTATGTATGCCTTGTTCAGTTTCGGTTTGAGTCGTGGATGTCTGGTTTACTGGTCGATAAAAGAAAGGGGGGAAAATCGTTGTTCTTCATAGTGGCCTTTTCGAAGAAATAATGAACCTAGCTGTGCCTGATCCTTAAAACTGTTTGAGTACTTTTTTTTTTCTTGTGATCGGGCCTCTTTTTATTTTCAGATCGGAAGCTGTGAGTTTCTTTTCCACCGTCGTTGCAGCTCTCAGATCATTTTAGCGTCTGAATCTCCAAGCTTCTCCGACGTCCGATTCGCGTTAAACCTTAAACCGCTTACCTGTAGCCCTGACTCGTCCGCCGTTGCGGCTGGGAGATTCTTTTAAATTTTGATGTTAAAGTCGCCCGACGTCCGATTATTTCTCCCGCCTGCTTCGCGTATCTCCGGGCTCTCTTTCCCGCCGTTGCGGCTCTGAAAGTCTTCCGGCCTCTAAAGCTCAAAACCGTCCGATGGCTGATTTAAAGCCCCTCTTGCTTGCATTTCACTGGCCCATGACTTAAGCCTCACCCGCCGTTGCAGCTAGGAGAACCTTTTGGTCTCCAAGCTTACTTCCTTCCGACTGCCGATTCATCAATTTCTCGCCCAAATCTCGATCGATTTTCTTCGCCGAACAAGAGACGAACCCGGCCATTGTCTTGTGGAATTGTCATTCAATTGTTAGAATCTAATGCTTTGTTTGCAACGCCTTTGGAAAAAATGATGCTTGTTGATTGACTGCAGAGAATCTCGAGGAGACCAGTCAACCTACCATGGTGTGAAGAAAGACGGACTGTCTGGCAGAGGCATAACTGAAGCTCAGGGAATCGCCGTGGAGAACCATGGCTGTAGAAGACAAAATCCGTAATAATGAATAGGCAGACACGGATCAGTTACCAGGTGATTCTTTATTGCATGCACACAAAATATCGGAATGTGAAGCATCCGAGAAGCTGAAAGGTCATGCGTCTGGGGGCAAAACGAAACACTCTGTAGGGGTAGTTAAATATGGGAAAGGGGAACTGAGGAAGGGCTTTTTCCCAGGAAAATTTTTTAAAGGTTTGCTTGTAAGAGGAACTACTTCGTTTTGCAAAGGAAACTACAATTTTGCCTGTCGGAGAGAGTGAAAAGTCGAATGTATCAATGTAACTCAATGAATAATGTTGAAGAGGAACTCTTTCGTTTTCAGCTGTGTTTCATTTACTGTAAGAGTACTTAATGTTCTAAACCTATGTTTTTGTTAAATGTTCTTCAGTAGTTTCTAGGATATTTTTTCACTATGAGTAATAGATGTTGTTATAAAATGATCGGCTATCTGGTTATTTAAATATCTGTAAGCGTTCATGTGTCTTGAAAGAAGTACCAGCTATCTATGATTCTTCATAATGCATGTGCAAAATGTATTGCTCACCCATAATGATAACTTTGCTCCCTAGGGATAGATTAGATAGTTAATTTATTTCTTATTATATCTGATTTGGTTGCTTGCGAGCATAAGACGAGAGGTAAGAACCTACGCATCACATTGTGACCGCTCCCTACATCTTGATCGCCCTGCATTTAGTTAGGCACTTGCATTTCATTTCTTAAAGTAAAAAAAAGACACAAAAACTCAGTGGTTCGGGCCGCAACCGGTAAATCCTTTGTTTTTTTTCTTGACCTACGGTAGCCGGACCGCAAATCGGACGGATTCCCTATTCCAAATGGTCAACGGGCTAGTTGGGAACATTGATTGGGGAGAATGCCTTACTGTTGCCGCCTGTGAATTTTCAGGCATCAACACATGGCTAAGAACAACTGCTATTGCTATAACTTGCGTACAACATCCTCTGCCAAAACATTTGAACAAGCTTCTTCCAAAGTTTAATCCAGATAATAAAGAGCCAGCTAAGGTACATGTAGATAAATTCATTTTAGCTATCCAAAGCATGAACATTCATCACGAAGACATAGTCTCTTGTCTGTTCCCATTAACCTTTGAAGGGAAAGCATATACTTGGTACTTCTCATTAGTTCAAGGTTCAGTCACAAATTGGATTGATTTTAACAAAGATTTCCTAGACAAGTTCGGAGAAGAAAAAACAACCGCTATTTTAGCTCTTTAATTGTCTCTAATTAAAATGGAAACTAAAGAAAGAATCAAATACTTTAATCAGATATTCCTTACCTTAAAGAACAAAATTCCTGTTGCCTTTCAACCACCTGAGGATATAATCATAGAAAATTATACTTCAGCCTTACCAAAATATCCTGAGATGTTTGTTAAATGAGATAGAAAGACAACACTTGTCCAAATTTTTGAAGAGGCTATTAAAGTCGAGAAGGATTCTATGTCATATGAACCTGAAAGAAGTAGAAAATGTTATACCTCTCCTCATAAGAAAATTCAAAGATCTAGTTTAGATAAATATAAGGCATTTGACGTAGAACAATTGCAAAATGATATTCGGGAATTGACTAATGAAGTTGTAGGATTAAAGAAAAATAATTCTGAAGCTTCCCTTTCTAGAGGGTATTTCATAAATCAATTTAGAAAAAATCCTACTGCTAACAATAAATCAAGTTCACCTCTTGATGTAGTTGTAAATGAATAGGTATTTTGTAGGAATATATTAAACCCACTCACAACTTAAGATAAAATAATTAATCATTATTTGATTAATTATTCACCCACTAGCTTAATTAGTTGGCATCCACTTGCACCTTAAAGTCAATACATGCCATCTATATCCTAGGAATGATTTATTTCCAATTCTGGGTTGATCTTGACCACCTTTTGACCATCCAAAGTTAGTATACAGGACTTTACAGCAGATTCTGATTTATTCTGTGTTTTCTGATTTTCCTGCTTTTCTATGGATAAGATAAAAGCTAGTCAACTAGGAAACTGGGAGCTTTTGTTTCCAACCCATCCTCCATTATTTTTTCTCCATTTTATAGGATTATCATGTTTTTTCCATGTCCTTGACAACTCACTCATGCCTTTTCCAACTCGTGAGGTCCTTGATAGATTTGGTAAGTGCTTTAGCCACCTATGTGGGTTGCTATATTTTGGTAAGTCAGCCTTTTTGAGATTTATGAGTTGTTTCCATACAATTTGATTTTCCTATGAGGGATGTACTATTTATGTACAATATTATTCATAATTATTCAATGGAAGGATACACACCAATATTCATCTCTTCACTCATGTGATTCAGTCTCTTTTCTTCTCTCTATTTTTCCTGTGTATGCTTGTGAGAATTCTTAGTAGCAAGATCTATTTCTTGTGCTTCTTCTTAGCATCATTGCTCATATAATTGATTTATTATTTCTACATGGTATCAAAGCAGCAATGTTTATCAAGTTCTACAGAGTTGAGGAGCGCTTCTAGTCTCCTATCCCTCTCTGAAGAAGAGCTTGTCTAGCTTACAAGATTTTCTCCTAGTTTGTTTTGTAGGTTGCAGAGATTTTCTTCTTGAGCACATCAATTCAGAAATATGGATTCTTAATCAGCTATAATTCTTACTTCCTTCAATTACCATGAATGGAAAGTCAAAATATCCATTCTATTGCGCAGTAGAGGATTATACAGGGTTACACTAGCTTTGGAGAATGAGCCCAATGCTGTGATTGAGAAAGCTAAGTGGCATAATAGTTTGGATGAAGCCTATGGATTTATTTTCCTCTATATTTCATATATATGTTTTTACCACTCCAAACCAAGTATGGACTCAATCAGAGTCTCTCTTTGGAGTTCAAGATGAGCTAAGAGCGCATCAATTGGAGATTGAGTTATTCTCACTGAGTCCAAGCAATTTTGAATCTCTTGAGGGTTTCTTCACCAAGTTCAAGTCACTTGTTCTAATTCTCAAGAAATGTGGGATTGAGAAATTATATTATCAATTAATCCTTTCCATTCTTTCAAAATTGGGTCCTGATTACTCATTTTTTGTGTGTACTTTTCATGCAACTAGGCTTGTTGTTCCTAAGTGGAAAATGCATTCTTTAAATTCTTTTCTTGATTCACTAACAAAGGATCAAGATAAATTGATCCATATGGGTGTCCTTAATTATTCAAAGGGCAAGGATAATTCTCTCTTGGTTCAAGGAAGCAAGAAATTCAAATCAAAAGAGAAGCAAATTGTGAAGAAGCCAAAGTCAGAAATTGAAGATGAAGATTCATATGAAGATTTAATGAAGAAAGTTAAGAAGAAAGGGAGCACATCCAAGTGTTCTTATTGCAGCAAGGGTTTTCATTCAGAGAAGAATTGTTTCAAGAAGAATATGGACATCATGTCTCAGCTTCTTGAGAAGCACAAGATCGAAGTTCTAGATGAACTCGAGAAGCCTGTTGATTCCTCAGAACAATGTCATACTACACAGTTCCAAGGTGATATAAATTATGCTTTGAGTGCCAGAGTTCTCTCCTTTTCTCATGTCTCTGATATATATTTATTCTCTGATATATCAGAATCATAAATATCAGAACATTTTTTTGATGATCCTCCTCTCAGTCTACTAGATTCATCTCCCAAAAATTGTGATTTTTCACTAGATATTGACTTACCTTTGAGCAGCTCTTCCTCACAAGCTTGTATATCTGATTTAGAATATTGTTTACATGCTGATATGAATGTCATGATACATATAATACCACCATCCATACCATATACCATACCTCTGAATAATCCAAAGACTATACAAATCCCAAGATCACTAGTTGATTCCTCATTGGTTTCTTATGCAGTGATATTTATCTTACATGGTTTGAAGTCTTTCCTATATTTCATTGGCTGGTTATACATGTACTTAGTCATATTTGGACTGATATTAAACATGTTTGTATATGTTCTAAACACTTATTGTTTAGATCTTAAGCCCATCCATCATTCATATTTTTACACCTATCAGTTTTCCCTAGTTGTTCATAATTTTCCTAGTCTAGCTCTATATCCTCATGGATCCACTGAAGCCTTTGTATTTGATGTTCCATATGCTAATGTCTCTGATATATCAGACTTTTATCAGCATCATATCAGATCTATACAGGTGCTACAGCATATTGGAATATTTACATGTGATTCACGTCACAATTTTGTAGCTATTCAGGGAATTGGGTGTGAAATAAATTGTCTTAACTTTTGTACTCTTTGGGAAGGAGTATGCACAGATCTCTTTTCCATTTCAGATTATGTTTGCGTATCAGATTTTTACAGCAGTAAGAATCATTCAGATAATGCTCCTACTTCATCATATGATGAGATACAAGGAGTCTCTCCTCTTCCTTCTTGCAGGTTCTACACTCCAGCACATGATCATGGAGTTCATGATTTCTTCAACAAGTCTTCCATCCAGAAGCAGTACACTCAGATGATTAAAGTGAAGATAAGGATATGTTGAAGACATATTATTTCAAAATTTTGTGCCTTGTCCTATCTTAAGGGAGGATTTTCCCCATGTGGTTTTGCCTCTTTCCTCACTTTTCTGGACATAATAATTGTTAAAGGGTGACCATAGGCTTGTTGCTGGGCCCTATATGCATCTATATTTTTTGTCATACCATCATAAAGTCAGAATTATAGGGGGTTGTAGGAATATATTAAACCCATTCACAACTTAAGATAAAATAATTAATCATTATTTGATTAATTATTCACCCACTAGCTTAATTAGTTGGCATCCACTTGCACCTTAAAGTCAATACATGCCATCTATATCCTAGGAATGATTTATTTCCAATTATGGGTTGATCTTCACCACATTTTGACCATCCAGAATTAGTATACAGTACTTTACAACAGATTCTTCTTTATTCTGCTTTTTCTGCTTTTCCTGCTTTTCTATGGATAAGATAAAAGCTAGTCAACTAGGAAACTGGGAGCTTTTGTTTCCAACCCATCCTCCATTAGTTTTTCTCCATTTTCTAGGATTAGCATGTTCTTTCCATTTCCTTGACAAATCACTCATGATTTTCCAACTCATGAGGTCCTTGATAGATTTGGTAAGTGCTTTAGCCACCTATGGGGGTTTGCTATATTTTGGTAAGTTAGCCTTTTTGAGCTTTATGAGTTGTTTCCATAAAATTAGATTTTCCTATCAGGGATGTACTATTTATGTACAATATTATTCATAATTATTCGATGGAAGGATACACACCAATATTCATCTCTTCATTCATGTGATTCAATTTCTTTTCTTCTCTCTATTTTTCCTGTGTATGCTTGTGAGAATTCTTAGTAGCAAGATCTATTTCCTGTGCTTCTTCTTAGCATCATTACTCATAGCATTGATATATTATTTCTACATTTTTAACACTATTCAAGCAGTCTTGTCTTTATCTGAAACACCTTTTTACAAATACTTCTGGAGCATCATCAAGTTTTACCCCAAGGATAATAATAATTCTCAACCTCTCAAACAAACTCAGCCTGTCAAGCAAACTCAACCTGTGAGGAATTCTCATCATATCTAGAGTGATCTAAAGTTAGATATACAATATGACATAATTGAAGATCTGAAAAAAATACGTGCAAAAATTACTATGTACGATCTTCTTCAAATTTATCCCATGCCCAATGGCCCCATTATAACTCCTGTCATGAGTGCGACAGTTCCTAGTGTTAAGCAAAATACAACTGCTAATTCAAACAATGATTTAATACTGAATGACAAAGGAAAATCAACAACTGATAATCCTCACTAATAGGGAAAAACTCAGAATCTACAACTCCTCCATTTCTCTTACCTTTGAGATCTTTAATATAAACATCCATAATTGTATGGTCGATTCTGGAGCATCTACTAATGTGAGGCCTTTATCTGTTTGATGAAGGCTAAATGCCAAATATGTTTCATCAGACTCATAGATTACTCAACTTGATAGAACACATGTAAAGGTTTTGGGAGAAATACGGGATGTTCTAATTAGGCTTGTTAGTAACCCTTTGATTTTTCAAATTATAGATATAGTGTTTGCAGACATTCTTGATGCATATGGGTCATTTTTGAGTGGGGATTGGTCTCAGTAATTGAATGGATTTTTCACCACCGATTGGTCAACCTTGTGGTTGCACAAAAATGGAAAAGAAAATCAAATCAAGATAATCAAGGAAAGATATTTGAAACACACAGTAATAGAATTACATGATCCAAGAAAACGTGTTCTATTTTCAGATTCTATAATGGGAAATTCTATGTATGAACTTGGTTTTGGAAATTTTAAATCTATAAATTCTTCTTTTTCTGATAATAAGAAGCAATCTAAGATTTTGAATATTACTTCTATTCAACATGATTCTTCATTTAAGGAAATTGTAAATAATGTAGATAACCATGATTATCTAAATATTCTTGAAAGTAAGGTAGTTGCAAATAGTTCTACTTGGACCTTGTACTTTGATGGGTGAAAATATAAAGAAGGAGCAAGAGCTGATTTCCTATTAATTGACACAAAAGGAAACAAAACTTGTATAGCATGTAGGCTTGAATCAAATTGTACAAATAATATTGTAGAATATGAGACACTCATTCAGAGTCTAAAGAAAGCGATTGATTTGGATATCAAAGTATTGGGTGCATATGGTGATTCTGAAATCATTTCCAGGAAGGTTCGTAATTCTATCCACTGCATTTCATAACATTTGCAAAATTATCAGTGAGAGGTATGGAATCTCATTTGATATTTTGATGCATTCAATATAATTTTAGTTCCTAGATTCAAGAATCAAGAGGCAGACTTACTAGAAAATATTGCGTCAAAATTAATTCCATCTGAGAATCTTACATCTGATTTATTTTCAATTGAATTAATTTTTAGACCTTCTATACCAGATAATATCCTTAACTGGCATATTTTTTATAATGATTTGTAGATTCTGAATTTTTTAACGAATGAGGATACTTTCAAAGATTCATGCATTTACGAAGTTACCCATGATGAAAATTTACAGGACTTTACGGTAATACATGATTTTTGTTCAATTGAAAAGGATTTTGAGAAGGTCAAACCAATTCCTAACTTAGTTTTAAGATTGGAGATATTTTATGATCTTCAGGACAAATTTAAATATGTTCGTAATTGCAAAACTAATAGTTCACAAATGAAATATGAAACTGTAAATCTAGGAACAGAATCGAATCCCCAAACTGTAAATTTAGGAGTAGATTGTACCCCTACAGAAAAATCAGCATTCATCAAATTATTTAAAGAATTCAAATATGTATTTGCAAGGATGTACAATGATTTAAGGACTTTTAATCCACAGATTATGCAACACATTATCCCTATGAAACAAGCAACAAAACATTTCCAACAAAAGCATAGAAAATATCACCCGTATCTGGAACCAACAATCAAGAAGGAATTAAAAAAACTTTTAGCTACTAGGATTATATTTGCTATTCAACATACTCAGTGGGTAGCTCATTTGGTTACAGTTAGGAAGAAAAATAGTGACATTCGACTATGCGTCGATTTTCGAAACCTAAAAAAATATTCTGAAAAAAGACAATTACCTAGTTCCTCCCATGGAACAAATCCTTCAGAAAGTATCTGGGTCTCCGATGCTATCACTTGTTGATGGTTTCTTAGGATATAACCAAATTTTGTTTTCTTGAGATGATCAACTTAAAACAACTTTCAAAACCCCATGGGGAACATACGCTTACATAAAGATGTGCTTTGGGTTAATCAATGTTGGGGAAACCTTTCAAAGAGAAATGGATATTATTTTTAGAGGATTAATCAATCATTTAGTGGTTGTTTATCTAGACGATGTGACTATATTTTCTAAATCTAGACATGATCACATTATTCACCTTGGGAAATTATTTGAACGCTGTAGGAAATATGGGGTTTCTTTAAATCCTAAAAAAACGATATTTGTTGTTACATAAGGTCTTTTGTTTGGCTGTGTTGTGTAAAAACATGGGATCATGATTGATCCTGAATGCACCCAGACCATATAAAAAATAACCTTCCCTTCAAATAAGAAAGCAATGCAATCATTTCTAAGGAAAAAAAAATTTGTTAGGAGATTTATTCGTAGTTTTTCGAAGATCATTCTACCTTTGAAAAACATGATAAAAAAATATGTTTCCTTTAATTGGGGTAATATTGAGAAAGAATCATTCAATCGAATATTGGAAGCTATTTCAAAAGCCCCTAGTCTCTTAAGCCTAGATTTTACCAAGGATTTCATACTTTATACTTTTGCTTCTGATTTATATTATGCTGTAGTACTCAGTCAACATAATTAGCAAAATTATGAAGTCTCGATTTCGTTTATAAGTTCAAAATTTAAGGGAGGTGAGTTAAACTATCATGAAGTTGACAAACAAGTGTTCATTGTTTTTAAAGCAGTAGAACATTTTTGTCCATATTTATTGAAATCTAGAACCAGAGTGATAGTCCCTTACCCTATAGTTAGAAATCTTTTGGTACAAAAGGATTTGGGTGAAAAAATAGCACCATGGATGACATATCTCCAAGAGTATGACTTGGAGATTAAACCTTCAATAGTGGTTAAGGGACAAGGATTGTGTAAACATGTTGTTGAAGCAACACATTTTCCAAATAGTAATTATGAGACTATCATTGATGAAACCTTGGTAAAAAGAGAAATTTATTTTTACCCTCCACCACAGGATTCCTGGTATTCATATTTAAGGACTCTTTTAGAAAAAAGAACTGCTCCTGATCATATTAAACCAAGGAAAAGAAGATCCCTTATATTAAAATAAGCTCCCTATTTGCTAATTGATAATACTCTTTTTAGGAGAAATTCAGATGGTGTTTTGCTTCGTTGCTTAGACAAGGATGAAACTGAGACAATCTTAAGAGAATTACATTCTAGCCTTGCAGGTGACCATTTTGGTGGAGAGACTACAACACATAAAATTCTTAGGGCTGGCTATTATTGGCCTACTTTATTATGAGATTCTTATACTTTTGTTAGAAAGTGTCAAGAATTCCAAATTTTTATAGGTAGAGTTATGAAGTCTGCCTTTCCTTTACAGTTGATTATAGTAAAGAGGCATTTTCAACAATGGGGTATCGATATAGTTGGTCCAATAAAACCTCCCTCCTCTATGCAACACAAATACATTATTACCGCAACTGATTATTTTACCCGATGGGTTGAGGCTGCACCTTTAAGGGTAGTAAATACCAATCAAGTTATCTTATTTTTAGAGTCTTCTATCATTACGCAATTTGGTGTTCCTGATTCTCTTGTTTTTTATAATGCCTCATATTTTTCATCGGTTGAATTAACTCAATTTCCATTGGAGAAAGGTATAAGGGTTATGTATTCAGCCAATTATCATCCTCATGGAAATGGTCTAGCTGAATCAACGAATCAAGATTTGTTGAAAATTCTTAAAAGAAATGTTTTGACCCATCATCATGATTGGCATACGGCACTATTCAATTCACTAAGGGAGGATAGGGTCCCTCTGAAATCGTCAATTGAAAATTCACCTTTCTTCCTGGTCTATGGTACAAAATCTATCCTACCTCCTAACTTATTTTTACCTTCTCTACAACTTTCCCAATCCGTTCAAGATGAAGACTGTCCTAATTTAGAGAAGATAATTAATACTCTATTGAAACTAGAAGAAGATAGAGATAAGGATAAGCAACATTTTATTAAATATCAACAAGTTGTTAAGACTTGGTTTGATCAATATTCGAGTTCTAATAGAGAATTTCAAGTGGGTGATTTAGTGCTTAAATGGGATAAAGATAACGAGGATAAGGAGGAGCATACTAAATTCCAACATCTCTGGTTAGGTCTGTTTGTCATTGTTGAAAAGTTAGGTCCTAGCACTTTCCGTCTGCAAACCTTAGAAGGTCAGTTTGAAACATTCCCGGTTAATGGACTGATCTTGAAAAAATATTTCTGCTGATTTCATCAGACTTGGAATCTGTATATAATATTTGTACAAAAGCTTATTTATTCTATTAATGATTGTAAAACTTTTTCTTTTCTTGTTTTCAATCAATCTGGTGTGAATAACTTTAAAAATTCAAAAATCAAATTTATGTACATATTGGTTTTACACTTCATCATTTTCAATCTTATTGTACATTCTTCTATCAAACATGATCATTGTAATTTTCATGAACATTCCAATTTTATTTTTCTTTGATTTGATCTATTTGTGAATATTCCTAAAATCCATTTCAGATCTGATTGATCTCTTCTATCAATCATGATCTTTTAATCCTTTGTATATAGTTTTATCAATCTTTCTGTACATACTGGTATATATATCTAAAGGTATTTTTATCATTTTTTACATATTTCTTTTAAGAGGGTATTTGTAAATAAATAATCCCTGAGGCTTGAATCTAGTTTATGCATCTATCTTAATTAGTGGTGATAAAGAAGATCTTCAAGATATGCTTAAACTGATCAGTTTTTCTCAAATCTGATAAATGACTGATAACCGATAACATTTGTGTTTATGATTAAGATTAACCTTCAGCCATCTGTTTCTTTATAGTTGGGATAGCTGATGGATTTCCTTGTCAAAACTTAGTACTGGGAAAATATTTATCAATTTGCATTAACAGTCATTCTTTTAGAAGTTTATTTACCATCTGCAAATATTTTGAAGTCTTCTCTATGCATAATTATCTGTAATAAGTTAGATTTTGATTGGAGAATAGGAGGTCTCATCATGATCCGACCTACTCATGATCATCAGCTTTATCAGGAATAACACCATTTCTGATTACGAGGGTGATGGCCCTTGATCATAAGATCAAGGGACATGAGGTCTCATCATGATCCGGATTGTTTATTTCAGATAAAACTCATGAATGATGCTGTTAATATCAGGTTACCAGGCCTGGACAGTATTCTTCAGTTAAAGTTTAATGGAAAATCAATAAATGTTTTATAATTGGAGCAGGCCTTCAAAGGTTTTTTTTAGATAAGTAAATATATTTATCTTTATACTGCTTATGTGGATTACCTTTATCCTAAGTACTTTATTTTGAAAGGGTAATTTTCAGTTTGTCTATGACAAAAAATCTTTATCAACAGAAATGAAGGTAGTTTTTGAAAATATTCACAGATGTGAATTGGATGATGGTTCTTACTAAATTAAGGATTTATGACTTATTTTAAGCAAAGTTTAAGAGTGTATTCTTTTTGCATCTTTTGAGATGAATAATCAGAGATAACTTGCTCTCCCAAGATATCGCCATTTGTTGGCAGGAAACAATCCTCACAATTTTATTTTTGTTGGTTTAATAAAATTGATGAGTTCTCTTCTATAATTAATTATTAAAATTATTAAAGAGTGCCTTCATAATATTTGATTCTAAAGGAACTCTCAATTAAGGAATATTTAATGATCATATTCGAAGATTAAGAAGAGTTTGCAAAATTAAGTATTTAGCAGCTATTAATATTTTAAATTTTACATATAATCAATTCTCATTTATCATTAAATATTTGAGTATATATTGTTCAAGATATTCAACTTAAAACTTGTTAAATAGTTCTTTGGAGTAAATTTAAATAATTCAAATGCATTCCAAATTGGTTTTATTAGTTTCATTTAGGCGTTTTTACAAAGTATTCATTATTGTTTTTTATGTTATAATTTATATGTTAGCGTTAATGGATTAATTCACGCATTCAATTTTTATCCTGATAAATATATTTTAACAGAGAAAAATTTATCATTTAAATATTATGTCATTTCATTTGTAAATAAATAAAATCTTAAGGTTATTTTATATGAATAATCTGACTTCATGCTTATACCTAGCAATTAATTTTCCAACTATTTCTCCTTTACTTAAGTTATTTAATTTTCCATAAAGATCTTAATGATTTAATTTAGGAAACTAGACAAGGTGCTTATTATTAATTAAATGTTTTATTATACATTGTTTGGGTTATTGATTTATTTTATTATATATATTATAACCCTTGCAAATATGTTAAAACATTTCAAACTTTTGAAAACTTATGTCTATGTGCTTGTATATAAACAAAAACTTATGCCTAGAAATAAAAAGAACAATCTCGTTCGAATCATTAAGATATGCTTTTGATCATGCAAAAGTGAAATTATGACACACTCGGTATCTATCCTAGCTTGGACATGAAACATGACTTATTTTATTTCGAACACTTGTCAATTATAGTACAACAAATTGATGTTCAAGTCAAATCTTCATATCTCCAGGATTCTGAAGTCCTATATTCATTTATGATTTACCTACCAAGTCATGATTTCACCTATCGTATCATTATGATCTTGGATTTCATACATTGGTTTTAATAATCAAATTATGATAGTCATTCATGAATTTAGGGTTTTGATTTCTGAAACATGTGGGGGTTTCAATATGTGTGTCGAACTGTGTATACCCATTCCCTCTATATTCATAGCACCTTTCAATTTTATGTCAAAAGGAGAATCAATAATTGAGCAGTTGGCACCTTTGAATCGTTTTGAGGTTTTAGGGCCTGAGATGTTGGAATCCGATCCTGTACCTACTGATTTATTTAGAAAAAATGGTTGGGGATCATTCTTTTGGAATTTTAGTGGGAATAATGAAGAATTTACCCGACAATTTTCTCTTTATTTTGATGGGAATACTGCTCAGATAAGCGATTTGCAATTGATCATAGATGAGGATTTTATTTCAAAAGCCACTAAACTTCCTTGATGCGGACAACGTTGGCTTAAAGGGTAAAAAATAGACAAAAGTAAATTAAATAGTTTCTTCTTCCGTTGTCTAAAGAAGATACTGATCTTAAATTTAGTTTTCCTACAAAATACTTGAAGGACCAATGACATACTCCTTTTGAAGTTATCTCCAGGTAAATCTCATGCGACGGTCACTACTCAAATGTTCAAATATACCAACTTAGAATATTAATGGCTCTAAAGGGATTAAAATTTAATTTGTCCTATTTTTTTCTTCATAAATTACATAAGATGGTTGTAACAGTTCAATGTACAACTGGCAATCAGGATTGTAGTATGTTTCATCATGGCTTAATTAAAATGATGGTTCAATATCAGTTAGCTACGGTAAGCCGAACATGGGAGGATTTCTTAAAGGATAATGGGTTTGGATTAACTCAATTTTGGCCTACTATTTTACCCAAAACCCGTTCTAAACGAAGAAGATCTCTTGAAAAAGAAGCAAACGAAAAACCTTGTCTTGTAGCTAATCATGAAGGGTTTGATAAATTTTGCATGGTAGTTGAAATGGAAGGATGTGATACTTCAAACCCTACTGAGCAACCTAATAAAAAGAAGGAAGTGGAAAACATAGGTAAAAACATATCTCAGCCTGATGTAATGACAGAAAAGAATAAGGATGAGATAGAAGAAGTAAAACCCAAAAGTGATAGTAAACTTCTTGAATTAGTTGTAGAGAAATATGAGATAATGAAACATAGATTTACCAGAAGCATGGAAAGCCTTTCTATGCCAAAAACAATGGAACGGGATGGGGAACCTATTTTCGTTGAAGTTTACAGTGATCCCAAAGATGAATCTCCTCTTCATGAGCCCTCACTTAATGTTGAACATGAATAGAGTAGTAATTATGGTAAATCTCTAGTATCCTCTGAAAGAATTCTGGGCGATAATTCACCATTATTAGGGCAACCAGAGTATGAATTTCAACATAAGACTTCATTGAATGATGAGTGTTCTTTAGAATAAGCCTTAGAAGCTACAAAACACTCTATTAGACTTCCTCTGGAACATGAGATTAATCAGTTAAAAGATAAGTTAAAAGTAGCTGAAGAAGCTCGCAATGTTTTGGAAGCATAGCTATACCAAAAGAAAAAAGAATTACTGATGTGGGTGAACATATGGCAACAATTGAGAGCAAAGAAAAGCAGGTGTAAATACGAGAAGAAATTGCTACCTGTGTCAAATGGTAAATTGCTGAAGAATGAAAAACAATGTGAGGAAAAGATTTTAAAACTCAAGGCTAAGCTATCCGAAGCAAGGAAAGTTATCAAATTACAGATCACGACTTGAGACTTGTTCTATTTTTAGTTACTTTTTATATATTTTCGATTTTGACAGGTAAAGTGTATTATTAGCATCCTATAGAATTAATTAAATATTCATTATTTTCTTATTATATTCATTGTCACAATTTTAAATGAATAAATTAATACATGTGCAACTGATTGTTACAGGTATATGCTTATGGATGTGATTTTGGCTAACGTGTGGCATATGGTGTTACTCAATACATTTTTGGAGCATCCTAAAATGCATACAAGCTATATGGTTAAAAGGATATATTTATCACATCATAGGATACTCAAATTTTCCAGGTTCCTATTTTGGATTGAAGTATTGAAATACTTCGTTGATCGAATAAATAAAGAAACAAATCAGTTTATTTTTAGAGTTTTAGTTCTAGAAAATATCCATGCAGTCAGGATATTCATGTATGTAAGACAAAAACGTTTCTTGAGTAAGGGATGGAAGTATGATAGAAGAAATTTTATATTGCGATAATACTTGACTGGCTATTTCGATCCTGTTGATATTTTCTTATTGGAAGTTGACAAGCTTTTATCCATGACTGGTATAACTATGTTTTGTCAGTTTTGAGATATATATATTTATATATACTTGTTTCAATATTTTACTTTCTCAGTATTAACTTGAATACAATGATGTTTTTCCGTAGTTGTTTCAATAATATTTAAATTACTTTGATCACTCAATATTTTATATTTGATATAAATGCTATATAAATTACTTCCTTAAATTTCTCTTGAGGATTTTAATTATACATCATAATATTCATAACTTATTTTTCAATTTCATCTATGTTTTTGTAGGTGCATTGATTTAAAAAGTGGATTAATTTTATATTCAAATATTAATGTTGAATATCAATTACCTACTCACAGTTACACTACAGAAAATAACAAAATAGTTTCTTATTTTGTTTTTCTGTTTTCTTGTAAATTTTATTTGAACAAAGTGTTTATTGATGATTATAATTCCGATAGTTTCTTTATCTAAAATTATATTACCTATTTCACTTTGTTAACTGTTAACTATAATTTGATAGTTGATTTAATTAGATAAATTTTCTCTCAGCTGGGATGGGATAGTTAGTTTAGTTTTAATTCAGAGTTTTAGCTTAGTTTACTTTTAGTAGCTGTCAGATAGGTTTTAATTAAATAAGTTGTTTAAAAATATGAAATGGTTCCTTAGACATAAATATTAGAATCAAAACCCAAAACAACAGACTTTCCTTAAGAAAGCAATTTTAGGATGACTTGAAGTTATGAACTGACATTAGGGTTAGATGAAATTTAGATTAGCATAGGATACATTTTGCTGAGTTTTCCATATTCTCATTAAGAGGATAAAACATAGTTGGTAGTAGGAGACCATAACATGTGAGATTGAGCTAAGTTAAACATACTTGGAGCTGCATTAGGCGAATTTCTTGGGCTTAATATCCTTAGTTGCCTTAGGTCATGAAATCAGGCTAGCATGATCTTAGAAAAAAGAAAGATACAGCCTATCTCACCCTAAGAAGGAAAATATTTTCCATCACTCAGCCCTACTAGTGATATGAACTGGAAAATTAGGATTTCTTCATCAAACCCTTGGTCACCCCGAAGCAGTATTCATCAAGTATTACTTCTTCTAAATCCATTTGAAGTTCTCATTCTATTAAAAGATGAAAAAGACTACCAATCTAGATGAGAATATTCAGAGTGCCAAAAAATTCCGAGCATGTAAGTATTAGACCATGCTCATCCTAGAAGAAAATGATCTAGAAGGATTTATAAAGGAGGAAGTTGTAGAGCCCAAATAATATGAAGCTAAGGCCAAATACAAGAAGGATATGATCAAGGCTAAGACGATCATAGCTGATTCCATCAAAGATAACTTGATTCCTCAAGTATCCTCAAGGAGGAAACCAAAGGAAATATTTAATGCCTTATCCATATTATTTGAAGGATGGAATATTAATAGAAAGAAGACCTTGAGGAATCACCTCAAAAGTATAAAGGATCAAAATTCAGAAACCATGCAATCACACTTCACAAGAGTAGATCAAATCAAGGAGAATTTCGAAGCTATTGGTGATATGGTTGAAGAAGCAGACATGGTATTGAAGGCCTTAAATGTCCTTCGAAGAGATTGGGAATCCTTTATTCGAGGAATCTCTTCAAGAAGAAGGATGACCATGTTCCAATAGTTATGGGAAGAATGTGTTCAAGAAGAAGAAACAATAGCAGTCAGAGAAGAGAAGATAAATGAAAAACAGGTTCAACCTTTGGAAGTCCATACCAAAGTCAAGAAAGAAAGAAAGAGTTATGACGATCCTCCCAGAAAAGATCAAGGGTTTAGGAATTCCAAGAAAGACTTCTCAAATTATGAGTGTTTCAATTTTCATAAGATGGGACACATTGATATAAGTTGTCCCATGAAGGCAGAACAAGTCAAGAAGAAGAACAAATATTCAATGCCCATGTTTCCAAAGACAACGATCAAGAAGATGAGGAAAGAACTAAGGAAAATAAAGATTTTGGTGAAAAATATGTCTTGATCTCTATGCTCACAGGTTTAGTCTCACCAGTGAATGACACATGTTTAGTAGATAGTGGTGCCTCCAAACACATGACAGGTTATAAGGACCGAGTCTCATTGAAATGACAAAATTGTTTCTTTAATGAAATAAACATCACAAATAAGAAAGATTACAATAATCCATGAATATAAAAAAATATATGATTGATAAGATAAGTGATGATTTACAATGAGAAAATGATGCTTGTATAAATACCCATGCAAGGGTTTCCTTGGTGATGGATGCCACCTTTCATAAGGTTCCTCTTCATTTTCCTTTTCATTTAATTAATTAAGTTATTATTATTATTTATTAATGCTTATTTATTATTTGTTTTGTTCATTACATTGCCTTCCCCTTAACATAATCTTTGTCCTCAAAATGTCATTGAAGACAAGTCTTACGTCTGATTTCTTTATTGTAATGCCACCTCTCGATCCTTTATTTTATTACTTGCGACACTTGACAAAATGAGATGATATGAGTTATGAAATCCAAGGAAGAAATGTCATTTCATATGTGACGTGGTCATCCAAGATATATTTTATCGGAGCTGATTGTTGGTCATCTTGTTGGATAAATATTCTCGTTTTCTGCTTAGGTTGTAGATTTTGTGTTCTTTTGCTTCTCAAATTATAACTCCTTTGTTTATGTTCAGTTTGACCCTCTCATTGGTAAAAATTATTTTTGTAACATGGGTGTCGGTAAGCAGTTCTTGTTTCTTTTTTTTGCTGGATTGACTTCCTTTTGAATAATGATGGGAACCGAATTTGTATTTGTTTCTTCTTCCTCAATGAGAATTTGTTTTCTAGATATCCTAGATGCTTCCTTATAGGTTTTTAATAATTTTTTCTCTAAAATATTATTATTATTATTCTGAATCTTGTCAAACATTTCTTATTGCGACTGTTTTTCCTCTTTTAACTTCTCAATATTTTCCTCTAGTTCTTGATTAACCTTCTTCAAGGAGGATTTTTCTTCATGTTTTCCCAGTAGTTTTTGCTAGAGAGCCTGAATCTTCTCTTCTAATTTTTTACTACATTAAACTTTATCCTTTACCTTCTTGATTTGCAGAAGTAATTTTTTATTATGATCTCTTAAACGAGATATCTCTTGTTTTTTACCTGCAATAACCTTGTTGAAATCCTTATGTATCGTTTGTATTGATTTCAAATTTCCCTGCGACATCACCCTTGATATTTCTATGTAGTCTTCCAATGACGTGACTTTTGATTCTGACTTCATGTCAATATCCTATAATTTGAATTTTATTTTATGTAGGGAAATATCAAAAACTTATTTTCAACATTTAAGATAATTGTTCCCAATGTTTCTAGCCACGGTAATCCCAAAATTAAGTCACCATCACTACTCCATAATGATCTAACTATAAACTGCGAGAGGCCAGTATAATCTGCAATGTTCAACTGCAAATTGCTTATTGCGTATTATTTGTTATTCCAAAAGTCAAAGCTTTCACCTATATTTGACTCTAGAATTGCTAACTCATTAGCAATCTCATCACCAATATAAATATTGCATTCAAAGGGAGCAATAGAAATAGTAATGTCTTTCCCTTTAATTGTTCCTTTTATTTGGAATAACACTGAAGCGTAATTTTTTAACGTGCTTTGAAATCTTCCTTGTTTTTCGTGTTGAGACTCCATTTTATTGTGCTTCTATCCAAGGATATATCAAGGAAAGACACATGTGTAAGGAACTAGATATGGTCCTTAAATTTTCCTTTGATTTTTTCCTTCGATGATAACTAGCATTCCTTTGATTTTGACTGCTTCTTGTCTTCTTTTTATTAGGTTAAATAACCTTTTTCCATTTCCAAATATAATTATTATTTCAATAAAATAACAATTTTTTTTGTTGATATAATAATAATAATTATTATTATTATATTTTTTTTCCAAAATATTATCCTTTTGAAATAATTGTAATATTATTTTTATTACTATTATTATATTTTTGTTTTGTTGGAAGTAGTTGAATTAGGGTTTTTATCCCTAAGGGAGGTGTTGAATAGATCGATTAGATGAGAGGGAGAATGGGAAAAACATGGATGGGGAGAGAGGTCGAGCAATAAGTCTTTTAGGCATAAGAGGTTGGCGATTCACATGTCGGTGGAGTGGAGAGATGAAGGGTGCATGCAAAGAGTGGAGAGAAAACATGGGAGATGTGTTGAGAGGGGGTGAGAGGTATTGTGTGGTGATCAAGGTTGTAGTGGAGACAAGATGTAAGAAACCAATGGTGGACTCGAGTGCAACGATGATGAAAGATATGCAGCGATTATGGCAAATGGGAGATTGGGAAACCAAAGAGAAAAGGGGGAGAATGTGGAGGAGAATAGAGGTGTGGATCATGGATGCGAAGTGTGTGGAGATGGGGAGAAGGAAATGAGCATGGGAGGAGAAGCATGGAGCGATGATTTGGGGGAAGGATATGGGAAAGGCATGAAGGAGGGGACACATGGGAAGAGGAGGGAAAAAGGAGATGGGGAATGCGTGAGTGCGGGAGTGTGGAAGAGAAGCTAGGATAGGACGAGAAGGGAGGCTATGTGGAGCACCAAGTGCGCTCATGGGTGTGGAGGTTGCGGAACAAAGTGTGATCATGTCGGAGATGAGTGAGGAATAAATAGGTGCATGGGGGTAGGTGGTGGATGGGGGTGATGATCGAGGAATGTATGGGTCGAAAGGATGTAGGGGATTAAATGGTGGTGGCTAGCAACATACAGATGGTCGACGAACTGTATCTAGACAACCATGAACCTATGATTTGTTTTCCTGGAATGGATAGAATCTTCTTTGATTGGTGGTAAATGACCTAATTTCATAGAAACCTTGAACTCGATGCCTAATAAAGGTGTGTCCAACGAGTGAAATAAGAAACTATCTCTGATACCACTGAAATGAAAAAATCATTTCTTTAATGAAATAACTAGCACTAATAATCCATATTACAGTAATCCATGAATATAATAAAATTTATGCTTGATAATAGAAGTGATGATTTACAAAGAGAAATTGATGCTGGTGTAAATATCCATGCAAGGGTTTCCTTGGTGATGGACGCCACCTTTCAGAAGGTTCCTCTTCATTTTCCTTTTCATTTAATTATTTAATTAATTTATTATTTCTATTAATATTGATTAATGCTTATTTATTATTTATTTTGTCCATTACACTCATGTCTTGTACAAAAGGACTCTCCACACAAGGTAATGCTCGGAGATGATTATCAATTTCCCATCAAATGAATGGGAGAATCCTCCTATAGGCTAGACTTTGGAAAGTCCATGATGATGAAGGATGTCCTATATGTCCCAGGATTAAAGAAGAAAATACTTTATATCTCATCCTTATATAAGAAATATTTCATAGTTTCTTTTATAGGTGGATAAGTCCTCATGTGGACAAAAGGAAAAACTCTAGATGATGTAGTAGTGATTTGAGTTGAAGAAGGAGGAATGTACAGATTAAATAGGAATGTAGATTTAGAATTGATGACTAGTACCATAATCCCATGTGACTTATGGAACATAATGCTTTCTAATATACATTAAAAAGCATTCCTAATTGTGAGCAAGGTTGTGACAGGTTTACCAGAGATTCAGATAAATCATGGAGGAGTGTGCAAAGGATGTGCACAAGGAAAGAATACTAAGAACCCTTATTCAAGCAGTGACAATAAAGAAAAAGGGATATTAGGAATTATTCATTCATATATATGTGGGCCAATGAAAAATACTTAATTAAGAAAGTATGTTTACTATTCTTCCTTTATTGATGACTACTCCCGCAAAAATTGGATCTATTTCTTGAAGAAGAAGGATGAAGTATTTGAAAAGTTCAAAGAGTTCAAGGCCCTTGTAGAAAACCTCTATGAAAAGAGGATAAATATATTAAGATCCGATAATGAAGGAGAATTCACATTAGGTGAATTAAATGATTATTACAAATAAGTTGGGATTAAGAGGGAGCTTACCATTCCCTATGATCCACAACAAAATGGTGTGACAGAAAGAAAGAAGATATCTATCATGGTAGTCGTAAAAGATATGATCCATGATCAAGATCTAGCTATGTAGCTATGGGCAGAAGCAACCAGAAAAATATTATATTTACATAATAGAATCTCCCACAAAACTGTTGGGAATAAGACTCTAGAATATATGTTACCGAAGAAGAGCCTAAATTCAGTGTGTTATATTTTTATAATTTAAGAAATGTGATATTAGGATCTTATCTGAGAGAATAAAATGCACATCAATCAATCACAAGAGACAATAGAAACAAATATTTTTCCTCAGGGAAACCATAAAGGAGAAAACCCCGCAACTTCCTCAAATATAGAATGAGCACCAATGGCAGCAGTAAAACCCAAAGACAGAAAGATGATCTCCGAAAACTGTTCTCTCTCTCCCTTGTGTGAGATCCTCTTCTCTCACATATGTGCTATCGTTGGGTGAGTGTGTATGACAAATAGAGAGGCTCAATATCTATTTATACTAGTTTTTGACTTGACAATTACTTACCAGGGATGACTTCTCTAAGAGAGTCTAATAACCCTAGTTCCCCTGAACTGTGGGGACTTTTCCCCCATGATCAACAAGGAGGATTAACCTCAACTCAATTGTGGGGAATATTTCCCTGAATTACAACGGAGGGTTATCCTCAATGACTTTACATGACTTTATTATATTAATGACTCTCCTGATAGGAACATCGGGGTACAATGAAATACAAATGATTCTCCCGATAGGAACATCGGGGCACAATATAAGATATACAAGTGAATACATTCCGAAGTTACAAATACATCAACACTACCTCTTAACTAGGAAGGTATTCTCTTGACACAATTCATCAGCATAATTCTTTGCCACTGGATCATCATTAAAGATGGATCATCACTAGATCATCATCAAATCTGGATCGCCATCATTGTCACTGCTGCCTCCATCTCGAGCAAATGGTGCTATCTCTCAATTCTACTTGTCATAGGAAGTTCTACAAAGCCAACCATTTTTCATGCTAGTTGTAGGCCTAGCTTCCATGTAGGTCTTCATCTTCTTCAACACTTATATTTAACCATGGGAGGCCCAGCCTGCCACCATGTTGGAAAGGCCCACCCAAAACTTATATCTGACCATGGGAGGAACACATCCAACATCCATGTCAGAGTGGCACACCCAGCACTCACATATGACCATGGGAGGCCCAACCTTCCACCATGTCATAAAGGGCGAGCACTCACATATGACCATGGGAGGCCCAACATGCCACCATGTCAGAAAATATTGTCCAACACTTATATCTAACCATGGGAGGCCCAGCCTTCCACCATGTCAGAAAGGCTCAACACTCACATCTGACCATGTGAGGCCTAGCTTGCCACCATGTTGGAAAGGCTCTACATTTAGATCTGACCATGGGAGGCCCAACCTGTAACCATGTCAGAAAGGGCCAGCACTCACATCTGACCATTGGAGGCCTGAACTACTACCATGTTGGAAAGGATCAGGACTTATATCTTACCATGGGAGTCCCAACCTACCACCATGTTAGAAAGGCTCTGCACTTACATCTAACCATGGGAGGACTATCCTACCACCATGTCAGAAAGGGTATGTACTTACATCTGAACATGGGAGGCCCAACCTTCCACCATGTTAGAAGGGCTCTACACTTACATCTGACCATGGGAGGCCCATCCTGCCACCATGTTAGAAAGGCACATAGACTCATCACTTCCCCTTGGAAGAAACCTCGATCCAGAGAAAACCAATTTTTCTCCCTGAAGTACTCAAACTTCACTCTAGCCGATGGATTGGTCAAAACATCAACTATTTGCTCGTCTGTCGCAACATACTGGAGCTCCACTGCTCCTATCTGCACCATATCCCTAATATAGTGATATTTGATCTCTATATGATTCAACTTGTCATGGAACACCGGGTTCTTCGACAACTTCACACAACTCTGGTTGTCACAATATATACAAGTAGCATCTAACAGGAAATCAAACAAAATAGATAGTAGCTTCCTCAGCTACACTGCCTCACAACTAGCTGAACAAACTGTGACATACTCTGCTTTGGCTATACTCAGTGCCACACAAGAATTATTCCTACTAAAACAAGAGATCACACCTGATCCTATACTGAAGCAGTACCCCAAAGTGCTATTCCTATCAATGGCACTTCCTGCCCAATTCGAATCCACATAACCTTCCAGTTTAATCTTTTGATTTGCCTCATACTTGAGCCCATAATCCGATGTACCCTTCAGGTACCTCAGAATATGATTTGCATAAATTAGGTGAACATGTCTCGGATCCATCTGGGACTAGGTCAATGTGTTCACATCAAAGCAAATATCTGGTCTTGTATTCATTAGGTACATCAAGGACCCAATCATCTAACGATACATCATAGCATCAACCAAATCTCATGAAGCATCACTCAATAGCTTCATGCTCGATTCCATAGGTGTGGTCATGGACTTACAGTCCATCATCCTCAACCTCTTCAGGATATCCACTGCATAATTCCCTTGTCCGAGGGAGATTCCATCTACATTCTGCCACACCTCCATGCCTAGAAAGTAGTGCATCATATCCAAGTCCTTCATCTCAAACTCGGAAGCAAGTCTCCTTGTTGAAACTTTAATGAGTTCCTATTTTCTTTTAGGAACAAGTCATCGACATATAATAGGAGAATCACTGGTATTCCACCTTCAACCTTGAAGTAAAGGTTGGAATCCGATTTACTCTCATTAAAGCTGCTAGAGTCATCAATAATCTGTCCATCCTGTCATACCATGTCAAACCTTAGGATCTTCTACAGTCACTCCTCTGAAGTGGAGCATCATTCTCCCCCTGCCTTTCGTACTCTATGCATTGAAATATTTTGTACCGGATTGACAAGTAGCTTCCTCTGCTACTAATATTCTATGTATCCATCTAGGGTCACTGGAGACCAAGATCCTCTATATTTAACCTTTCAAAATTTATTCTTGCACCCATCTGTGAGCTTGTCATCCTATATAGGATTTCATCTTCAATCTTGTATCAAATGTTAATATATTCATCACTCTAGGTGATCTTCAATATCCTCATCTATGGATTGTCCCATGGGTGTCTTCTGAGATCGTACAAGGCCTTCTTTAATTTTCACACATGAGTCTTCATGGCATGTGTCTTAACTTCCAGTGGCTACAAATGTCTCTTCATATTCTATGCCTTCTATCGATGAGAAGCCTCGTGCTACGAATCTTTCCTTTTATACCACGATGTTTCCATCTACTGCATGGTGGATCTTGTAGATACATGTGGAAGATATTATATTATAGACATCCCTTCAAGTCTTTGAAATCACATTCTAGTCATCATTCTTCTTGAACTGTCGTCACTTTTTCTTTGGAACAAGTCTCACCCTTCTTTTTTTGTAGGCGATTGTATGCGATCTTTCCTACAAGTCAAATGCACCAGTTGTATGTTTATAAACATTTCATAAGGCATATTCATAATGGAAAATTCTTTATGCATAAATATACAATCATGCAACTATTTTAGCCAATACAACATTCATCCATATCTTACGGAAACATTCTAGATGCCTTCCATCTCTACCATGACATCATTGAGATTGTGCACTAATCCAGTATGTCAGCAAAGAGGTTTCATTCTAGATAATTAGCAATGGAGAGTTATATAGCACCATGGGATACTTACCCATCACATGTATATTAGTAGTATACTATCATTAATGCAAACATTCTATCATGCATAACACATCAACTGAATATAAACAAATGCATAACAAAACAATATCATGAACTGACAACTGAATACTTATCTTTATTTGTTTTGTGCATAGACTCCTTCTTTTAGCTTCATCATCTTCTTCATTCATAACAACACCATTTCTTATCCAAATGCTAATATGGATAAGAGGTTCTTCAAGAATTGAGTCCTTCATATTCCTCGTCACTTGAGGGATCTTCTTTGAATCATGAGAGCTAGATCTTGACTTGCTCCCATCTTCTTTTCTCTTATTATGAGTCGAGCTTCTTCTTGTGTGCGCTCTTCCAAGAGTATGCTGAAGGTAATCACTTACTTCTAGCACATGTTCCTTGAATGAATGAATCCCATGATCCTGGGAGGCCATTCAAGGTGATTATCACAATTTTTGTATTCTCTACTTCTTCATCCACTGCTTGAATTTGTTGTTTGATTTGAGACACCCTTGTAAAGTATGACTGTATGGTCTCTGCATTCTGGATCTTTACATTCTTCAACTGGTTTCTCAAAGTCATCTTCTAATTTATGTTCTTCCCTTCAAATAGATTGGTCAAGGAATCAAACATATCTTTAGGTGTCTTTAGAGAATACACTTGTGGTATAAGGTGATCCTTGATTGCATCAAAAATGATCTTCTTGGCCTTGACCAAGTTCTTCTTGTGTAAGGCTTTAGCCTCATCTCCTTCTGGAACTAGAACCTCTCCACTTATGTAGGTATCCAATTCATTTTCTTCAAGAACTAGTGAAATCCTATACTTCCATGCTTGAAATTTTTTAGCTTCACCAATATTTTCATCAAGCTAGTGTGATAGCTCATTTTGAAATGAGAACCTCAAATGTAAATAGCAAAAGATTAGATATTACTGATTTGAGGTAACCATCCCGGTTCTGGATCTCGTTAATTTAGGGTTTTTCAGAGAAACCCTAATTTTCAAAACTTGGAATATTTCAGATTTTATTGGATAGAAAGATTTGCCTATTCAAGGTGAGCTGTCCAATGTACTCATTTTCTGAAAATAGTGGAGGGAAGCTCCCAGAACAGGAAGCCCTAGTTTTCCAATTTCTTCTGCAGAAATGTATGAAATTGTTTCTATAGTATCTACAAAATTAATGCTCCCCCATGTCTAAAACTATATACTAAGGTATCCTCATCTGTCCTCTTTCTAAAACCAGAAGTTTGAGCAGAATTAATTTCACCAATTTCGACTTATGATAGTTTTACCAAGGTGACGTATTTCAGGACTGTTCAGCATAGAGAACTTGTACGGACTGCCACATGTCACTGTTTCATCATCCGGGTCTGAAAATTTTACCACAGAAATTAGAGTCCATGCCCTATCTAGATTATCTTGCTAAATTTCATTTGGACCTTCGTAGCCTGATATATAGCAATTCTCCCTAGGTATCATGTTTAGGGATGAATCCTGAGAGAGGATGGAACCCTAATTTGGAGGAATCATTTCTCCCAGAATATAGAGAATCTGAGGCTCAAATATTTACAAAGCATACATCACGATGTTATCTTCAATTTGTGAAAATTTTGGCTCTTGAGCCTTCTTCAATATCGATATATAGAAAATGTACCAAAACTATCGGTTTTAGTATTTTAGGGTTTTTAGGCCTAGGGTCAAACTAGGGTTTGACTTTATCGGAGTTTTATTCAACCAAAAACTTTGACGTTGGTCTCTAAATTTAGATTTTTAGGAGAGAAGTCCTATTTTAGGCTCACTCAAAAATTCCTCTTCTGTGAAAATCCCTATTTTCCCGCAGCAGTGACGGGTCAAAAAATAAAAATGCCCAGAATCAAATTCTGCTTCGACAGAAGATGCGCCCTTAAAAGGAGAGTTATCCTAGCCCCATTTTTCTTATGATATGTGGAGAAAGACTCAAAAAGTAAGAATTTGTAGCTTCTACAACTACAGAGTGTCTTCTTTTCAAGTTAGGTCTGATACCATGTTAGATTTTTATCATTTAAGAAATATGATCTTAGGATATTATCTGAGAGAATAAAATGTATAGTAGTCAATCACAAGAGACAATAGACATGAAGATTTTTCCTCAAGGAAACCATAAAGGAGAAAACCCCACAACTTCCTTAGAGATAGAATAAGCACCAATGGCAGCAGTAAAACCCAAAGACAAAAAGATGATCTCCAAGAACTGTTCTCTCTCTTACTCATGTGAGATCCTCTTCTCTCACCTATGTGCTATAGCTGGGTGAGTGTGTATGAAAAATAGAGAGGCTCACTATCTATTTATACTAGTTTCCGAATTGACAATTACTTACCAGGGCCGACTTCTCTAGGAAATTCTAATAACCCTGGTGCCCCTCAACTATGGGTACTTTCCCCCCCTGATGAATAAGGAGGGTTAAACTCAATGAATTTACATGACTTTATTATCTTAATGAATCTCCCAATAGGAAAATCGGGGTACAATGAAATACAAATGATTCTCCTGATAGGAACATCAAGGTACAATATAAGATATACAAGTGAATACATTCTGAAGTCACAAATACATCAACATAGTGACCTAAAAATATTTGGTTGTCTGGTATACATAAACATTCCCAAGGAGAAAATATCAAAGCTACACCCTTCAAGAAAGAAGGGATTGTTTGTAGGATATAGTGAGAAATCAAAAGCTTATTGAATATATATCCCAGAATATCGTCAGATTGAACTAAGCAGAGAGGTTACATTTGATGAAGAGAAATATTTTCTAAAATCAAGGAAAGGAAAGGAATATGAAAAGGAGCATGAAACTCCCAGAGATGCAAAAGTTCCTAAACCAATCAGAAATGAAGAAGAAGAACATATACCTAAGGATCATGAAAAAACAAAGCCTCAGAGACCTGAAGAATTTCCAATTGAAATGACCTCATGCAAAAGAAGGCATTCCTGGGCTCATGAATTAATTGAAGAAGCAAAAAGACATGGTGTTCCAAAAGGAACCTTCATAGAAAGAAAGAAGCCAAAGCCATACCCTAGTTATGTGGCTTTGATGTGTGATCTATTGATAAAGAACCAACATTTTTTGAAGAAGCATTAAAGCAGAAGGAAGGGGTAGATTCCATGGTAGAGGAATACCAATCCATTATAAATAATGATGTATGGGAAATAATACCAATACCAAAGGACAAGTTAGTGGTATCCTCGAAATTGATTTAGAAGACAAAGCATTTAGTAGATGGTAGTATAGAGAAGTACAAGAAAGGATTCGTAGCTCACGGATTCTCCCATAAGGAGGGAATTGAATATGAGAAGACCTTTGCACCAGTCACCGAGGTACACATCAATTAGAACCATTATTTCCTTGGGATCCAATATGAAGGGGAAGTTACACCAGATGGATGTAAAGACAACCTTCCTAAATGGATTGATAGAAGAAGAAGTATATATTAAACAACCGCAAGGTTCTGAGACAGATAATCATAAAACTCAAGTATGCAAACTCAAGAAGGAATTGTATGGGTTAAAGCAGGAACCTAGAGAATGGTATGGAAGAATTGATGGATTCCTGATGTGTTTGGGATTTACCAAGAGTAAAGAAAATTCCAACCAATACTATAAAGTTGAGGGTGATGGACTTATTGTTAGATTTTTATCATTTAAGCTAGCATTAACTTAGGATATTATTTGAGAGAATAACAAGCACATCAATCAAACACATGAGACAATGAACATAAATATTTTCCTTGGGGAAACAATAAAGGAGAAAACCCCATAACTTCCTCAGAGATAGAATCAGCACCAAAATAAAAGCCCCAAAAACAGTAAGATGATCTCCTAACAGCAGTAGTATCTCTCTCTCTCTTGTCCCAACAACTTCTTCTCTCTCAATTATGCACTACAACTAAGTGTGAGTGAGTGTGTGATAAATAGAGAGGCTCACTCTCTATTTATACTAATTCCTGACTTGACAATAACTCACTGGGCCCCACAACTGCGGGGACTTTAATCCTTGAACAATAGGAGGGTTACCCAAAATGACTTGACATGACTTGTTTACATTATAGAACCTCCCAATGGGAACATAGGGGCATGACATGACTCAATTACATTACAGATACTTCCCAGAATAAAAATCGGGGTACAATACATGAAATATACAAGTGAATACATTCCAAAGTTACAAATACATCAACACTCCCTATTAACTAGGAAGGTATTCTCTCGACACAATTTTCATCACTGGTATTCTTCTCTGTATTGACTGGATCATCTTGTGATATTCATCTTCAAGTCAGCTTCATCTTCATGGTGTCTTCATATTCAGGTCTTCTTCATCTTCAAGTCATCTTCATATTCAAGTCTTCTTCATCTTCAAGTCTTCTTCATCACGGGATCTGGATCATCACTCGATATGGATCATCACTGCTGGATCATCATCATTGTATCATCATTAAGTTTGGATCATCACTTGATCTAGATCATCATCATTGATACTATCTCAAAATGGTTCTATATTTTTATTCTTCTCGTCATAGGAAGTTATATAGATCCAACCCTTTTTCATGCTAGTTGTAGGCCTAGCCTCCATGTAGGTCTTCTTTAGTGCTTATATCTAACCCTAAGTTAGAATGGCCTGCCTAGCTCTTACATCTGACCTCATCTTGTCAGAAAGGCACACCTAGCACTCACATCTAACCTCATATTATCAGAAAGGCCTAGCACTCACATCTGACCATGTGTAAACACATCGCACCAGAATGGCTTAGCAATTATATCCGACCATGTGCAAACACACTACATCAGAAGGGCTCAACACTTACATATGACCATGTGTGAACACACTGCATCGAAAGGACTCTGCACTTACATCTGACCATGTGCAAACACACTGCATCGAAAGGGAACTGCAATTACATCCGACCATGTGCAAACACACCGCATCGAAAGGGAACTACACTTACATCTAACCATGTGTAAAGACATCATGCTAGAATGGCTCTCAGTCCTAGACTAGGGATTCTCGGTAACTGACCAGGTGCCTCCATTCTCCCAGAGAATGGCATCTCAGAACCAAGATGAGTATTCCTGGTAACTGGCCAGGTGCCTCCATCCCAAGAATGGAACTCAACACTTATATCTAATCATGTAGGAACCAATCCTACAGTCACATCATAATGGCTCAACACTCACATATGACATGGGAGGAACCAATCCTCTCACCATGATAGAATAGCTCAGCCCTTACATCTGACCATGGGAAGAACCTAATCCTCTCACCATGTCAAAATGGCTCACGGACTCATCATTTCCCCTTGGAGGGAACCTCGATCTGGAGAAAACCAAGCTTCTCCCTGAAGTACTCAAACTTCACTCTGGCCAATGGCTTCATCAACACATCAACTATTTGTTTGTCCATTGCAACATACTGGAGCTTCACTGCTCCTCTCTGCACCATATCCCTGATATAGTGATACTTGATCTCGATATGCTTCGACTTGTCATTGAACATCGGGTTCTTCGACAACTTCACACAACTTTGGTTGTTGCAATATATACAAGTAGCATCCAACTGGAGATCAAATGAATCAGACATTATCTTTCTCAGCCACACTACCTCGCAACTAGATGAACAAGATGCAACATACTCTACTTCAGTTGTACTCAGTGCCACATAGGACTGCTTCCTTCTAAACCAAGAGATCACACTTGATCCCATACTGAAGCAACATCCTGAAGTGCTCTTCCTATTGATGGCACTACCTACCCAATCTGAATCAACATAACCCTCCAGGTTAATCTTTTGAATTTCCTTGTACTTGAGCCCATAATCAACTATACCCTTCAGGTACCTCAGAATATGCTTTGCAACAATCAAGTGAACATGTCTCAAATCTGTCAGGAACCGGCTCAAGGTGTTCACAGCAAAGCAAATATTTGGTCTCTTGGTCATTAGGTACATCAAGGACCCAATCATCTAACGATACATCGTAGCATCAACCGCTTCTGATGAAGCATCACTCGATAGCTTTAGGTTCGATGCCATAGGTGTGGTTATGGCCTTGCAGTCCATCATCCCTAAGCTCTTCAAGATCTCTACTGCATACTTCCCTTGTCCGAGGAAGATTCTATCCGCATTTTGCCACACCTCCATGCCTAGAAAATAGTGCATCATACCCAAGTCTTTGATTTCAAACTCGGCAGCAAGTTTCCTTTTCGTATTAGAAATCAACCCATCCATACCTGTTACAAACAAATCATCCACATACAGTAGGAGTATCACTGGGTTACCTTTCTCAACCTTGTAGTAAAGGTTGGAATCTACTTTGTTTTTGGTAAAGCCCAAACTGGATAAAAAGCCATCAATTCTTCTCATACCATCTCCTGGGTGTCTGTTTCAAACCGTACTGGGCTTTCTTCAATCTACACACATGAGACTCCCTGTGATGTGTCTCAAAACTAAGTGGCTACTCCACATACACTTCCTCTTCTACTACACCATTCAAGAAAGCAGTCTTGATATCCATCTAGTGTATCTTCCATTTCATCACTGGAGCCATAGCAGGTATTGATCTGATGGAAATGTATCTAGCTACAGGTGCAAAATTTTCTTCATAGTCTATTCCTTCTTTTTGGGAGAATCCATGAGCCACGAATCTTGCTTTATATTTCTCTATTCTTCCATCTGCAGCATGCTTGACCTTGTAGATCCATTTGGAAGTTACAATAGACTTCCTTTCTGGTCTTGGGACAACATACCAAACATCATTCTTCATGATCGATTGATACTCTTTGATCATAGCATCCTTCCATTATTTTCTTTCTATTGCTTCTTCATAGTTTGAAGGTTCTTTATCAATAAGGTCACATAGAAGGGCTACATAACTGTAGTAGGACCTAGTTCTCTTTCTTCCTCTGTGTGTTTCTTCTACAGCTCCATATCTTTCTGTATCTTGGATAATTTCACGTACCCAAGCAGGTTTTCTCTTGTGAGGATTCTTCTCATGAGGTGGATCCATAGGTTCTTGAGTTTCTTCTAATTCTCGATCCTCTTCTTGAATTTCTCCGTTCATGGTTGTATCATGAATTCTGGGTGCTTCTGTTTCTTCAGGTTCTTCAGCTGGTCTCTTCCTGGATTTGATGTAGGATGAATATTCATCAAATGTTACATCTCTACTGATGTCGATCTTCTTGAATCCTGGGAAGTATATTTTGTAAGCCTTCAAGCTTTCAGAGTATCCCACAAATATACCCTTCTTTCCTAAAGGATTTAACTTCGTCCTCTTTTCTTTCGAAATGTGTATGTATACAGGACAACCGAATATTCTGAGATGGATGAATTCTGGTTTCTTGCCAGAGAAGACTTCTTCAGGTGTCTTGTTCTCGAGTGGTTCTCGGGTACTCTGTGTGGAATACGGTTCTGTACATATACCGTTATTCTGGTAGCTTTTTCCCATAGATGCATGGGAAGATCTTGATCATGAAGCATGGCCCTTGCTCCTTCCATGATAATTCTATTCTTTCTTTATGCAATCCCATTATGTTGTGGATTATATTGAGTGGATAACTCCCACTTAATCCCCGAGTCTTTGCATAGCTCTTTGAATTCATTTGATGTGAATTCTCCACCATTATCTAATCAAAAGGTATTGATCTTCTTTTCTGTGTGGTTCTTGATCAAGGGTTTGGATTCCTTGAACTTGATGAACACTTCATCTTTGTTCTTCATAAAGTATATCCATGTCTTCCTAGAAAAATCATCAATAAAAGAAACATAGTATACATACCCACATAATGAACTGGATGACATTGGACCACATAAATCAGAGTGGATGATTTCCAAGTTTCCTTTTGCCTTGCTCTCACTACTTGGAAATGTCTTCTTTGTGTTCTTTGCTTTCGCACATCCTTTGAATACACCTTCATGTTTTGTCTGCATTTTTGGGAGACCTTCAACAACTTTGCTTGCAAGTGGCAGTGCTCTATAATGCACATGTGCAAGCCTTCTATGCCAAAGCTCATTTGGTTCTATCGAGTCATGAACCAAAGCTTGTTCTAGTTGGCCCTTCAATTTATATAGTCCTCCTTCTTGTTCCCCAATTACTACTGCATCATCAATAGACTTTCCCTTTGGCCACATGAGAACTTGGCCATCTACAAATGCAACCCTCATTCCTTTTGCATCCAATGCAAATATGGAGAGGAGGTTCTTCTTTAGTCTAGGTACAAAGAATACATATTTCATCTTGATATACATTCCAGAGTCTATCTTATATGAGGATTCACCACTACCTTTTATTGGATACTAGTAGTCATCTCCAAGTTTCACCTTGTGAGGTGATTCATGTTCAAATAGTTTCACAAAGGATTCCTTGAATCCTGTCATATGTTTGGAAGCACCACTGTCTATAAGCCAATCATTGCTACCATGTGTGATAGTTCCCGTGAGAGCGGAAATCAGAACATATTCTTCATCACTTGAAGACTCATCACTATCTTGTATGGTTCTCTTTGTGGAAGGTTCATCATCATCTGCAACATGAGCATGATGTCTTCTCTTGTTTCCCTTCTTCTTGTGAGAGCTACTTTTGTTTCTAGGACAATCTCTAGCGAAGTGTCCTCTTTCATCACATGTATAGAAAATGTACTTAGACATATCTCTAGGATTTCTAAAGTTACTCTTCTGGTGAGAGTGCTTATCTCTGTGGTGGATATTTCTATTTTTCTTGGACTGTACTGTGAGAGCTTGATCTTCACTTCCCATCTTTTCTTCTTGAGCTGCTATCCGAGCTTCTTCTTGAGAGAATTATTCCCATAGTCTGCTGAACTTGACTAGCTTCTTTCTGGCACAGATCCCTTGAACGAAAGAGTCCCATGTCCTAGGGAGACCATTCAAAGTGGTCATTACAATCTCTGCATTCTCCACTTCTTCATCCACTACTTCAAGTTGTTCTTGATCTGGGAGACCCTTGTGAAGTATGACTGTATGGTCTCTACATTCTGGATCTTCACATTCTTCAATTGGTTCCTCAAGGTCATCTTCCAGTTTATGTTCTTTCCTTCAAACAGTTTGGTTAGGGTATCAAACATAGCTTTAGGTGTCTTTAGGGAGGACACTTGTGGTATGAGATGATCTTTTATTGAATCAACAATAATCCTCTTAGCCATGACCAATTTCTTCTTGTGTAAGGCCTTAGCCTCATCTCCCTCTGGAACTGGAACCGCCTCATTGATGTAGGAGTCCAACTCATTTTCTTCCAGGACCAGGGAGATCCTATACTTCCATTCTTGGAAGTTATAAGCTCCCTCAATATTTTCATCAAGCTTGGTATGATGAGACATTTTAACTGAGACATATTTATATCTTACCAGGTTAAGATGTTGGATCTGGATTTGGAGCTGAATTTTTGCAGAGCTGGTTCAGGAGCAGATGCGGGTTTGAATTTCCCAGAGTTCTGTCCAACCAAAATCTTTGATCTTGATCTCTAAACTTCCATTTTGAGGAGGAGATAAATCCAGGCCTAGGATCACTCAAAAATTCCACTTCTGTGGAAAGCCCTAATTTTCAACAGCAGTGTCAGGTAAAAAACTAAAAATGCTCAAAATCATATTCTGCTTCAGTAGAAAGATGTGCCCGAGAGAGGAGAGTCAGCCCAACCTTCTTTTGCTGAAAATCTGTGGAGAGAGATCCAGAAACTAGGAAGCCCTAGTTTCCACAGCTGCACAGTGTCTTCTTCTCAGGTTAGCTCTGATACCATGTTATATTTTTATCATTTAAGCTAGCATTAACTTAGGATATTACCTAAGAGAATAACAAGCATAACAATCAAACACATGAGACAATGAACACAAAGATTTTCCTCGGGGAAACCATAAAGGAGAAAACCCCGCAACTTCCTCAGAGATAGAATCAACACCAAAATCAAAGCCCCAAAAACAGTAAGATGATATCCCGACAATAGAAGTCTCTCTCTCTCTTGTCCCAACAACTTCTTCTCTCTCAGTTATGTGCTACAACTAAGTGTGAGTGATTTTGTGATAAATAGAGAGGCTCATTCTCTATTTATACTAATTCTTGACTTAACAATAACTCAGTAGGGCCGACTTCTCTAGGAGAGTCTAATAACCCTAGGGCCCCACAATTGTGGGGACTTTAACCCTTGAACAATAGGAGGGTTACCCACAATGACTTGGCATGAATTGTTTACATTATGGAACCTCCCGATGGGAACATCGGGGAATGACATGACTCAATTACATTACACATACTTCCTGGAATAAACACCGGGGAACAATACATGAAATATACAAGTAAATACATTCTGAAGTTACAAATACATCAACACTTATGATATTACTATTGTATGTAGATGATCTAGTCTTAACAGGTGAAGATAATCCTATCAATGAATGTAAGAAGAAGCTCGCTTCAGAATTTGAGATGAAAGACCTTGGAATGTTACACTCTTTTATAGGTCTTGAAGTATGGCAGTATCCAAATGAGACTTTCCTAAATGAAGGAAAATATGTAGTAGAAATCCTATAGATATTTGGGATGATAGATTGCAAGGCTATGAGTACTTTGATGACAACAAATTTGAAACTATTAAATGATGACTCTTTATAAACCGTAGACACCACTTTATACAGACATATTATCAGTTCTGTAATGTACTTAACCAATACAAGAATAGATATATGTTGTTTTATAAACACTCTAAGTCAATATATGGTGAATCCCAAACATATTCACCTAATAGGTGCAAAACATGCGATGAGGTATCTAAAGGGGACTTTAGACTATGGTCTCATATATGCACCAAATGGAGAGATCATATTACATGAATTCATAGATTCAGATTGGGAAGGAAGTGTCAAAGATAAAAATATCATTTAATGATGTTGTTTTAGTTTGGGATCAGACATTATCTCATGGGTTAGTAGAAAGCAGTCCAGTATTGCACTTAGCATGGCAGAAGCCAAATACATTGCAACATGCTCATCTTGTAGCAAAGCAATATGGATTTGCAATATGATGACAATATTATTTGATGCATAGTTAGATGTGGTTGATATCCATTGTGATAATCATATTTTTATTAAAATGAAAAAAAACACTGTGTTTCTTGATAATCCAAAACATATCGAAGTTAGATATCATTACATATGGGATATGGTACATAAGGGAGCTATAAATCTCAAGTATCTTCCTATAAAGAAACAAGTGGTAGATGTGTTGAATAAGCCTCTGTCTCATGTAAAGTTTGAATATTTTCAAGAAAATCTTGGCTTAGTTCGAAAGGACCTCCCTCGAAAGAGGGAGTGAAGAAGATAGTAGAAGGATGTAGTGGTGTGGTAGCTCAACCTAGGGTAGGGTAAGTCTGTCTAGGCTTGTTGGAAAAAAATGGTTAGTAATTCAAACGAGGCCTATTGATCCTAGGGGGATTAGTATGTCTGGATAGGCCTATTTATACTAAAAGAGTTTGTAATCCATCCAAGGCTTGTTGATCCCTAGAGAGATCGATCTGCCTGACCAGGATTTTTGAATCGAAAGGGTTAATAAGTTAGACAAAATTCCCTGATGGATCTATGAGAGAACCCAATAAGGTGTTGCTCCAAAATGGTTAGTGGGAAAGAGGTAATATTGGTATTCCTATACTGATGTAGCAGGTTCAATATTCTCATACTCATGTTTGTGAGACAGTTTCATTATTTCTATACTATTGATGATGATGTTATTTCAACATTCTTATGTTGATTATCATGAATATGTTGTTAGAGAAAGAATCCACCTTAGTACTATTATCATAAACCTAGGTACATTTCCTTAGATTATATGTTATGTTGTATTGTCCAAACTTAGAATATATTGATCACTTATTGATAGTTGAGGCGCTCCTAGTTCATAATTTTGAAAATTGAGGTGCTCTTGATTGATCATTTTGACAAACTAGAGCCCCATGATTTATGACATAATAGCCTTGGTGTACTCCCCCATCCCTATATTCAGGTAAAATGTTTGACCTTAAGTGCTAGTGCATGTTTGTGGTGGTTTCTGGACTTCCTTAGCAATTTATTGCCTCGTAGATCTACTCCCACTCACCCATGTGCTCATCCATGACTATTATGCCTCCATTTTTTTATCCAAAATTCCTCACCCAGGTTCAGACTAGCATTCGTGACCATTTGGAATGATTACGAAGCTAATTAGTCCACCTAGTGGGGCTTTGAGGGTTAAATTATCATCTGACACTTGTATGCATCTAGATGGCCTCCAATTCCTCCTGATTTTCCCCTATTGTAATATAAACATGCTCCAAAAATATCTACATGTTGGACAATCATAATATGATTAGTTATTGACTACATTTGTGTATGTTATTTTCACTCTTTCTATTGTTTTGTGCACAATTTGTATGTAATATTCAATTGTGATAATCTCCTTATCCCCTAGATCCTAACGTGAATCAATTATCACATGGTATCGGATCTCTTTGGAGCACAAAATCAAATCCAGAGTGTTTTATTTGTTGTTCGAGGGATTTTCTATATAGATTCAAGTGTTTGCATTGCAGGTACAATCAACAGTTTGTCACCCAGTGCGCAAGCAAAAATGGAGAAGAATCATGTATTGTTAACCCCATTATACTATTTTGAATGGAAGGCCAAAATGGTGATCTGTATGAGGTCTAAATTCCTATAGAGAGACACCATGGGTATTGAAGTCAAAACCAAATCTCCTGTGGAGAAATCAAATTTCTTCAATAGGATTGATGAAGCATTTGGAATGATTTGTCTCAACATTTTGAGAGACTTAATATTCCATGTAGACAGTCTATCAAATCTTAACGAAGCTGTATGGATCAAGATTGAGACATTTTTCAGGAATACTGATGAGATGATAGGTCACCAACTTGAAAATGAGGTAATCTCACTGAGTTCATCTCACTTTGAGACAATCCAAGACTTCTTCACCAAGTTCAAATTGTTGGTGCTTCAGCCGAAATAGTGTGGCATATAAAAGAAGGAGGAGAAACTCATATTGTCCATAATTTTGAAGCTAGGGCCAGAGTACTTAATGTTTGTGTCAACATTCCACTCTAGAAAGCTCACAGCTCGAAACTGGTGCATGGCCTCACTGGATGACTTCATGGAGTCATTGACTCAAGAGAAAGACAAACTAGTATAAATGGGAATGATCAAATACAACAAGGATCAATCCCTTGCTACAGGAGTTTTGAATCCAACCAAAGGAAAGAAGAAAGACATATATTCGAAGTAACAAGAGAAGACGAAGTTGGACAAACCCAAATCTTCAGATGGGGGTTCAAATCCTTGCAAGGAGAAGGACAAGAAGAAGCAAGGAAATACCAAATGTACCTACTATCACAAGGGGTTGAATATAGATAGTGCGTCTATGATAATACCATAGACATGATGATGCATCTTTTTGAGAAGAACAACATCCCACTTCCTAAGGACGCAAGGAAGAAAGATGGTGGTTCAGGCTCATATAACAAACAAAGGCACCATGATTTTGTAACACCCCGGTTTTGACCTCGTTTGCATTTAAATAATAGGATGTAAATAATCATGGTGTGGAGCTCAAGGCAAAATCCCCACCATCGATTTAGTGTTTTTGTTTCGGCGATTAATATTTAGGCCGATGGTGTTTTTATTCTAGCTGAATGTTATAAGTTTGGCCATCATGTTAAATTTGCAATTTTTTTATTAAAATCCTATAGCCAGCTGTGTTAATGCAACAAAATGAGATGGGGGCATGATTTTTCCTAAGGATAAGGGGGGGCAATTGGAAGAGTGGGAAGAAATTCAAAATGGGAAGAGCACCATTTATGGGAAAAATGTTTTTTAAATTTTCTTGGGCAAGAAACACCAAAAAAACACTTGCCTTTCCCTCATCCAGTCATGTTTCAACTTCCCCTCATGATTTTGGACTATGTTGAACATTTTGGCAAGGGATTCTGGAATTCACAAAATTCTTAGGCCCAGAGCAATTTTTTTTAAACCTTTGAAACCAAAATTATTTTAACTTATTCTTATTACGAAAGAGCCTTCACAGCCAGGCCGTTAAGCCGAGGTTTCATAAACTTGAGCCGTATCTCTTTTGAAACCTCAAGGGTTTTTAAAAAAATGGCCATACGGCCTCATAAACACAGAAAAAATTAATCATCTAATACATTAAAAATGAACCCTAGGATAAGAATCCATAAGCACCAATAGTTTCACTGCAAACTCAACATTGAAGGGCACTTGAGAGCAAGAACCAAGGCTTACCGAGCCTTTGGAGATTATACCCTTTAGCTTCAGACTGAAATTATTTACTGTTTGTTTGTGTGTGGTTGAGTCTTTACCTAGAACATCATGCATTTTTTTTCAAACTGTTAGTGTTGATTTCGTTCTGATGGGTAAGTAGAATAAACACAAATTTTTAATAGAGTTTTTAGAAATCCTTTTACCTGAACCTTTTTGTGTGAATGCCATGATAGAGGCCAAGAATTTAAGTAATGACACAAACCCCAGGTATTAATCCTACTAACACCTCAACTAGCTCAAAGAACACAAGCGTTGGCAAGAGTCCAAGTTTCAAACTGGTGAATTCCTTCATCGAACATAGTTTTGACTTTTGCTTTAGAGGCTGAGAAGGCCGAGAGCCAGTCAACTCTTTCCTTCTTCCGAAAACCACTAATGAACTTTAGAAAACACATTTTAGGGCATTTTTGGGTTTAAATGTGCGTAGGGTTTTTTCCAAGACCTCCTTCCAATGAGTTTTCCCCATGTGGACTCCACTAAAACTTAGTCTTTTTTGTTTTTGTTATAGTTTGAACCTGCATGATAACCCTATCGAGAATGCAAAGAAATACGATTAATTGAATAATACTTAAACAAAATTTCATATGCATGTTTTAGCTTAAAACTAATTAATAGTTTTTAGGATTATACTTTTTGGAGTTTTGGACTAGGCTTTAAATGCTATATTTTATGCATCGATTGCACCTAGGCTAGTTTGTGAATATGCTTGAATATATGTTACAATTAGTATATATGTTATGCATTGATTATGTATACGCATAGGTTGAGTTTGTTTTAGTTATAATTAGTATATAAATGCTAAACATAAATAGTGATGATAATGCTAGAATTTTGGAAATTCTAAGATTTATCAAAATTAAATTTTATAGTTATAAGGCATATGGAAAGTATTGGGGTTGTTAATACCGAAAACAACTAAAAGCATATTTATAAAGTATATATACCATTACTTTGGTTTATAAATAAGTCAATTGATATATGCAAGGTGTTAGTATTACCTTTGTTTAGTTTAAACAAGTATTGGTTAAGCATGAAGGAAGTTGAACTAGAATATATATAATTGCATAGTGACATTTTTATTTGATATCATCATAGATCAAATTTCTCTCTAGATTAGTTTCATTTGTTATGCAGGGTAGAGTTAGCTAGGTTATTTTTGTATATACATATATATGCAATATACATACATACATACATACATACATACATACATACATACATACATACATACATACATACATACATACATACATATATATATATATATATATATATANATTATTATGAAATGCATTTGAAAATATGTTTAGAATTTGTGTGCATGTTATGCATTGAACTACATGCAAAGGTTAGATTTGTTTTGTTTATAGTTTTATATATACTGCAGATAAAAGAAACAGTAAAGAAAAATTCTAGAATTTAGGAAAGTTCTAGGTGGTACATAATAACTTTTCACAGTTATAAAACCATTGGAAAATGCTTACGGACTGTCGGAACTTACAATCAACTAAAATACGATCAATATGTAATTAATTTTTGCAATCAACAATCATATGATCAACTCCGATTCTAACTAGGAAAAATAATATTGACATTAAGCCCTTGAAATCTTACACATTATTATTCTAGACAATCAAAAGAGTCTAAGGATTTTTTTTCCATGATAACTTACCCATATTCGTCTACAGAACTTTAGCATTCTACCTTGTAACCTAGAATAAATTTACCTATAAAACATGTGTAGGCATCGTTTTCTGCATTAGCTTGAGAAAGCTAAGTAAGGATTGGGAAAACCTCGAAGCCAGGCTTTATTAAAACGAGAGAAACAAATATCATAATCATTCACCTACTAGAAAATGAACAATTGATCTGAATGATTTAAGTCTCTAACTCTTTAACTATCAACATTAAGAGGATTCAATAACAGAATGAATGTTGTTAGTAAGTAAATTATGTAGTCTCTAGTTTCAAATAATCAAGAATATTAACTGTTAGTTGTTAAACTAACATTATTAGTCTATCTTAGCATTAAATATCACACGAAAAAATTTTAAATTTTTGTGAATTTTTGGGATGTTACATATGGTATCAGAGCACATGTTTAAACACTAGGCTTGAAGTGGCTCAACTCACGTAAACAAAAAGTATCTAGAAAGTATGCATACTGATTTTTAATTTTAAATGTTGTACAAAAAAAAATTATGAGCTAGAATTGCAGGTATGGAAGGACTCGAAGAATATGCAGAAGTAGGGTCCCCATTAAATGAACATAGTAATTATAGGAAAGAACCTGTTAAAGAAGATATAACTATTAATTCTTCGAAATTGCTGCAAACAGTTAAAGAATTAAACACTGAAATGGAGACTATTGAAATAGAGAATGAGAGAATCCTAAGAGCTCAAGAGGAGCTAAACCTAATACTGCTGGAAAAGTTTAAGAACAAAGGAAAGGATAAAAAAATAGAATCTAGTAATACGTCCTACCAACTTAAAAGTAGAAAGTCAAAACACTCTAAAATTGAAAGTTGTTCTTCTTCTGAAATTTATGGTTACTCACACAGGAAGAATCACTAGTATTCTAGTTACAACAATACGGATAATTATCATTCTAGGAAGAGGAAATATAAGGCTTGTGAAGAGATTTCAGGAAAGTTTAAAAATATTAAACCACCAACCTTTAACGAGGAAACAGATAAAGGAGAGGAAGCCGAAGCATGGATATCCAGAATGAAAAAGTACTTTCAAATATATAATTAATCAAATCAGTTAAAAGCAAGAATGACAATATATAATTTAATTGGAAAAGCCGACATATAGTGGTAGGACATAAAATAAGTAAAGGGAATAAAAGAAAAGAATATAAACTTGATCACTTTTAAAAAATACTTTAAAAATAAATTTATGTCAGAGCAGTATTACGAAGAACGAGCCAAAGAATTCTATGATCTGAAGTTGGGAACTATGAATATGAAGGAGATAAATAGTAAATTTTTAAGTTTACTATGTTATGTGCCTTATATTGTTGATGAAAAACCCAAGGTGTGATAGTTTTTTATCTGTTTACCTTTTCACATTAAGGACATAATTGAATACGATAACCCTGAAACCCTTGAAGAGGCCATGCGAAAAGGAAATTTCTGCTATGAGTAGAACCGAAAATGCACTAGTACAAAATGAGGAATTAGTTACTAAGTGACTAAAAATTCTAGTCACCACAGTATTTTCAAGTGATTTACTACTAAATATGAGCAATTTTGATTGAACCAACTATAAACAACTAAAATTAGTGACTAATTTAGTCACAAGTTAACAAATATGACTAGATAATAAGTGACAGAGTTAAAAATGACTAACATAAATGACCAATTTAGTCAACATAAAAAATGACTAGCTAGAAGAATATGAATTAGTCATTTATGTTAGTCATTTTTAATTGCGTCATTAGAACACGACGATGATTCCAATGATGATGATTATCATGACAATGGTGTAATCATTAACAATCACTTCAAGGACTCATGGTTATGACTAAGGTTCCATACTACTGCATAAACCATGTATATTGAAAACTTTTGTCATTATCATCACCATCATCATTCTCACCATTCATCGTGGCTTCAGGGACGTATGGTTATGCCCAAGGTTCCATACTATTACATATGCAACGATGACAATGACAATAACATTAAAAATGATTATGATGACGATTGTGACGACAATGCCAAAGATGATGAGAATGACTACGATGTGATTTTGCAATGAAAATGAGGATGATAATGTTAATAATGGCCATGATGATGATAGGGATGATGACAATGGAAATGGCAATGAAAATGACAATGCAGAGAATCATAATGACATGGATGATGATGATGATGATGATGATGGTGACAACTATGATGGCACACTAATCATGATGAATACTATTATGTGATGATGATGATGATTATATGAAAACGATGATTCTAATGATGATGATGATCATGATAATGGTGTAATCCTTAACAATTGCATCGAGGACTCATGGTTATGCTTGAGGTTCCATAATCCTACATAGACTATGTAGATTAAAAATTGTTATCATTGTCATCATCATCATTCATTTCATGATCATTTTCATTATAATTTCCATTGTCGTCATCATCATAATCCTCATCTTCACTATCATCATCATATAATTGCATCATCATCAATGCAATAATCATTGTCAATGTACCTAAATTCTTTAGATATGTATATATGAGAAAACCAATCCATAATGTAATAGTATAGAGTTTAAATCCCCATAACTTACAACATTACTCACCACCAAAATACATATTGTAAAAGTGGACACTTAACCAATTACCATGTAAATGTACCTAAATCCTTTATATATAACATACAACATTAGTCACCATAGAACTTAATTCAAAAGTGGATACCTCACCAATTACCATAACTTGACCTTTAAAATCATGTAATGGGGTATTGGATAAGATGGAAGCTCTAACTTTTCTTTAGTGTTAATAATACCACTATGTTATGTGAAAGAAATCAATTAAAAAATGTGATACATAACATCAAATTTATAAGGCCCTAGTGTATGAGAGCTTAAGATAAAATGTCACATTAAAATACATTTTTTAAACATAAAGACCTACATTGCAAATTTGTAATTAGGTCGAATATGCCTTCTTATGGAGAGGCTGTTAATTTACTTTTTAACTGGAAGGAAATTTACATAAAGAAGAATAGAAGATGTGTAGCATAGGAACACACACACTTTTTTCCACACACATATATAACCCTATTCGACTATCAGTTACCTTCCCACCAATACACTGCAATAGTGAAAATACTGTTGTTTTTGGAAGAAGAGTGAGAGTGATGGGGAAACAACCGTAGTTGCACTTAGAGGAGACACTTCAAGCAAGGGTGAGAGAATGTATGGAAGAATATAAGAGCAACTCCCTCACCCTAAAAAGTAGCACAAACTCAATGGGAAGATTTGGTCACACAAAAAATGTGTTGTTCGAGTAGTATTACAAGATATTACCATTCTCGTATTTTCATCAGTTTAAGTTTTTATGAGCTACACACATATATACGAGTATCATGCTGCATGAAAGAGTATGAAGTGCATTTAGTTCAGTGAGAACTTCATATGCCAATGATGCGGTGACATCTCCCAACTTTTCGTTCCTACACCAAACAATGCGGTCACTATTGTTCAATAGATTGATGCCAACCATCGTAAGATTTGTAATATAATTCTCCCATTCTAACTCCCAACCATCGGATAAGTGTAACTCCCATGCAGAGACCCACCAATTATCTGATGGTCTAGTCTCCTTGGCCACTAGATTAATTATGAAGAGGTTTCTATCTTGAAGGTGTCTAACCAGACCCACAAATAGTGTTGCATCCCCCGGCATGCCAACAACAGGGTCTATCCCAATGTAAACCAGTATTCCCCGACCAATCATCTATCCGAGATCTCATTTAATGAATGGAAGGGTTTGATAAATACTTCTCCAAATATTATAGGCTGTAGGAGAAGAAACAAACCTGTCTCTTAGCCATATTGGTAACCAAACATTTGTTAAATACTTACTCCTGATCTCTTTTCCCCACAATCCACTATTAGTAAGACTACGCCATAAAATTTTGGCATAGGGAGCCACATTAAATAAACAAATATTTTTAAACCCCAACCACCAAGGTATTTGGGTCTAGAAATAGTCTCCCAGTCTGTCAGGTGGAATTTAAAAGATCTTTGTTTTCCTTGAAGTACCACAGAAATGAGGATTAGTCTTCCCCCAAGGGATAACCAATGAGATTTCCACTTATTTACCTTCCAACTGATCTTTTTTAAGATCCAACCCCTATCTCCTTTTTATAAGCATTAGGCTTCAAATAGAATCCTAAGTTTTTTTATACCCGAATAGAAGACATCCAATTTATAATGAAAGATGTGAGAGATAGAGTCTATAATCAACTAGTCTTGACAAGAAAAAGAGAAGCTAGATTTATGTGAACTGAGTTTCAACCCTGATGCCCCGTAGAAAATGTCAACAATTTTTTTCAAGTGCTTCCATCCCTCTAACGTTTCGTCATAAAAAAATAGTATATCATCACCATAAAAGAGATGTGTAACAAATAGTGTTCTAGACACCTTGATCCCAGAGTAAATGTCTTTTCCCTTAGCATCCAATATCAAATGACTAACAACTAAGTCCTCCAATTGTGAGAATGAAAAGATATGGTGATAAAGTATGAGAATGCCTCAATTACCTTTGAAGAACATGGGAGGAGTCTCATTGATTAAAAAATATTCCTATCAATTAATAAACTCACCTTACATAGAGAAATATACTCAAGGGCCATGAGAATCAGCCTTTGGAAGCACCACAATGTAATGGGTATTTTAATAATGAATGTTGTTTGGGTTGAGTACATTGAGATGGTTTTGGGAAGTTGACCTCTTGATTATGTAAGGGGATGGGTATTGCAGGGTAGAAGTATCCTGACTCTCGAGACCATAAAATTGGAAAAGAGAAGATGAGTATGTTTCGCCTCTTTTCTCACCATTTGAACAATCATGCAGATTTTTTCAATCTCTTTGTTTGAATCTGTGAAAAACCCAATCTTCCCATTTCTGGTTCAAGGCTCCCTTTGGGATTGTGAACCGAAATTTTAGATAGCGGGAATTTGGTTGAATTAATCGCAAGGCGATATATACAAATCCAGGGGAGGCATACTATCTAGTGGCATCCCTTATAGTAGTTTGATAGCTAGCTATAGTGGGGGTAGTTTTCCATTCTTGTGAAGTCATAGTGCGAACCCATTAGTGAACCACCAAAAGCAGAGGCTTAGAAGGTAGATGTAGCTATGGTAGTGGAGGTAGTAGAGCAATCCAACCCAGAAGTGGAAACATAGGTGGTTTAAAAATGATTTAGATCCAACAAATCGAGTGGCAGAGATTAGGGCAAGGGCATATCTAGTAGAAACAGAACCATAAGTGGATTAACTAGTTCCGTGGAGTATCAGAGAATATGAGGAGTTTTTTGGAGTCAATAAGGATAAGGAGCCTCCCCCATCATTTCAAGATGCTGCTGAAATGGTACAGTATTTAGTTCCCTCTTTTCTATTTAGGTTTCAAAAATGCAACATTTGAATTTAAATTTTAGGACTGAATTCACTACCCACCCACTAATTGAATTTTTGTATGGATTTATCTTTTTTTTTTGTTGCCAATATAGTTCTCATAGTTTTAATCTACAAGCAATCTGATTATGGTGTGAAATCCCTTTTGTTGTGACCATGGTATTCATGCATGGTGGGTTACAAAGAACTGGAAAGAATTGTATTCATGCATGATTAGAGTTTTCTTTGTTTTTTATTGAATCTTTCTCTATTGTCATTAACTTGCAACTGGTTCAAGCATCATTCCTCGATGGACTATACCCTAACAATTAGGCTTCCTTTATCTTAGGTGCCAGGTTTGAGATGGTATCTATTCTGGAAAATTTACCCAGGACTTGAACCCAACCTCATCCTTTTTAGACTCATGCTATATAGGTGGGGTAAACCACATTGAAAAGGAAAATTGAAATTGGGCTTAACCTTTTCAACCTCATTGCTGAAGAAATATCCACCCCCTTCGACGTCAATAGTTTTTACTTCCTGGAAAACCTTGGCCTCTTGAATTGTTGATTGTCCCTATAATCTCCCTAAGGTTGCCCAACAAGATTTGTACTCCTGCTGCGTCACACAAGGTGCAGTTAGCATTCCCTTGGAAAAAGAGTTCAGTATGATTTGGAGGACTTTTCTTCTCGCCTGGATTACTAGGGATGTCGTAGGAACACATGGGTCTAGTTTTCCTAGTGTGCATTATTTAAGCCCTGCTAAAACATCGACCCCTCATAGATATGTTTAAACTATGAGCATGGCCTGAATCAAAATCTAACTATTTTATAAAAGGGATTGGTCTGTTTGGGATTAGTGTGGTGTAATACTAAAATTTGGTTGGTGATTTCTCTGTTGGGTGCATGGTTCTCTAGCTATTGAATCGTGGGAATTATATTTAGATCTTACAGTTTTGCAAATGTGTTTCCTCTGCATTGTATATTATTTTTTCTGTTGCAAGTTTTTTTATTTATTGTTGCTTTTATAATTGGAAATTCCATTTACTATTTTACAAACTACGTCTTTATCTGCAAGGTTTTGAATTGTAGTGGATGGAAAACATTTTGTGACAGGGAATGATGCTAAGTTAAGTTCTGCGGCCACATAGAGTCCTCAGTTCATCCTTACTCATTCAATCTACTTTATGTTTTTGGCACATTTCTCTATGCCTTTGTGCATGTTGACTAAAAGGGACTGAACTAGTGATTTCTTGTAGGATGTAGAAGGTTTCACTCACACTATTTTTCCTTAAAAATGTACTTTTTCTGGATATTCGCCAAAAAAACCCTCTTAGCAGGGAAAACATTCATAGAATTTATGCAGCTCCCAAAAAGTTTTTTATGAAAATATTTACATAAATTCACATTCTTGAAGGATTTGTCTCTTTTCATTCTTGGCCATTTCCCGACAATAATTTTAATAATTATTTGGAATTGTAAGATGAACATGGGCAACTGGCATCTGTAAAACTTATGGTTGTTTGAAATTAGGGTCAAGTTAACTAATCTACAATTGGATTGGCTAAAGGACATGTAATCATAACTATAAATCTAATCCATATCATTCATACATTTATAAAATGGAGAATGAGATCAAGCATAATAAATTATAAAAAAAAACAAAGGTTTCTGATATTTGATAATGACCTGCCTTGATATGTCGTAGGAACAAAGGTGAAAAATGATTAGGATGATTATCCCTTAAAGAAATATGTTCTTGCATGTCATACCAGTGCTAATGATAACAATTATTTCTTACGCTGACTTCTTTGTAGCATATACAACATAACAGTACAATTTAATTGTGCATTGAAAATGAAGCAAGGGAATGCTAATTGCAATGGTATGTACATATTAAAGGACAATTATAGTTAAGAAAATGCATTGATTGATTCATTGCACTTATTAAAGAATGAACCTTGTTGGCCCAATCAATGAATTTTCTTGGAATGCAAGAGATAGAGAGGCTACACTGCACAACCATTATAAACTTGTAAGTCACAAAGATTAGTTCAATGATACACAAACGACATTCAATATATAACAATTTATATATACTAATTTCTATATCGTTACAATTGTTTGACATAGGTCAATAATAATTTTTATTAACCTATTTGTATAAAGATGAACATACATCCATCTTTCTTGCCCCACTACTACATCCTGATTCCAAGACCTATTTCTAAGAGCCACTCTAGGTGGAGCTGGCGATTTTGGGACAGAACAACTTGTTAGGTGAATTAAAAAGGAAGATAATAAAAATTAGCAAAAACATGGAACCACTGGAATTTTGACATGCATGCACACCACCTCGTTCCTAAATGCAAGCAACGTTTTGAATTATTATAATCACATGCTATTTATTTTTTATATGTAGTTTAGAAAATTTTCCATTTTACACTTCTTTAAGTCCCTTGTTCATATTAATGTTTTTACTAATGTTTGAGTTGAATGATATATGTAGATTAATGTTTGGAGGAAGAATGATTCACACTCAATTATGTCATTTGTTTTTCCTATGTATGCAGATCAACAAAAGAGGTGACTCAGTGGATGAAAAGGTCAGGAAACTTGATATCGAGCTTGCTAGATATAAAGAACAAATAAAGAAGACTAGGCCAGGACCTGCTTAAGAGGTTATAAAAGCTCGGGCTATGAGGATAATCAAGCAAAAGAGGATGTAAGTTATTCATCTCCCGACTCCTTTGTTATTGATATTTATATGTTGTCTAATCACACTACTAATCGTGTTTTAGTTTTGAATTTTATTTTCATGGTGTACTAGCAAGTTGCATTTTTTCCATTTCCAATCCTTGTAGTTTTATAACTAAAGTAGTGATTACTGCAAACTCTAATAAAATGAGGGCATTGATTATGAAAAGAAAATAATACTGTAGAATTTTAGCTTTTATATTCAAGAATTTTTATTTTTCTTAATGGAAACATTATTACATTTAAGGATAACTGGTTATTTTACTCCAAAAATTGTAGAAAGTGAAACATTATTACATTTAAGTGAAACATTATTACATTTTAGGATAACTGGATATTTTACACGTGTTTGTACAAATTGATATGTTACGAGCTAATTTTTTTCAATATTCTTTAACAAACTATGTCAACCCAAGTATGTTTCAATTAAACAGTGAATAGAAACTAGTGAATGTAGCATAGTAGTGTTGCTTCGGAAATGAGATGTAACATTAACATTCAGAGGATAAACATTTCAGAATGGATTTAACAAAATTTTACATCATCAGATACATTTCAGAAGTTGCATGCATAGTTAGAGAGCACAGTTCCCTAAGTGAGTACATGCCCTCATTCACAAGGATTCCTAGCTTAGTGAAGGTTTCAGATCTCTAGGAGGATGCATATTTGCTTGCTTGAATTTATATCCAAGTAGAGGCACACCTTATTTGGCTTGGTTATCCATGCAACAAATTTTCATTAGGGTTAGGAGTTAATACTTCCATTGGAGGCACTGTTGCGCATACTTTCAGATTCATTGGAAGTGTTCTTATTCCTAGTCTATAAAGGAGAAGCAGGGTGCATTGCTTTATGGTTTGAGAGTTGAGTTTTGAGTTGTAGCATTTAATTTTATGTTTTTGGATTTAAAATAAAATCAGTGGGGTTGTTTTGAGTGTTCAGATTTGCATGCTTGTTGTTTTAATTACCAGCAGTATGTGCTTGAAATTTTATGTACTATATTGCAGAAATTCTAGTCAATGTTTCAGTTTTAATGATCTATAGTTTTAGGTTAGATTCCAGAATGCAGAATCTGCTTACCATTGTTTGATTTAGTTTTGATAGAGAATATCACATTCCATGAGTTGCTTATTTAAGTTGTTTCTGACTATTTAAAAATGTGTCTAGGATAAAAGAAAACATGCTTATAAATTTATAATCTATGTCGATATCTATTCAATTTCTAGGTCAAAATAGTCTATATGCTTCTATCATAGATCTTATTATATTTTCACCAGATAAATTCTCTCTTTTTATTCTAATTGGGAAAAAGAACAATATAATGGATTTTAACATAATGTGAGGTCAGATGTACTTTTTCTATTTAATCTCAGTATGGTTATCATGTCTTTGCTTAAATAGGTTATGATGCACTCCATGCTTATTTAATTCTTTTAAATGATAAACAATTATTGTTACTCCAATGGCATTTTAGAACCGGTTTTTTGAGATTGCAGCTTGTAAGCACTAAAGAACTTGGAATTGATTCCAAATATATTGCCTTACGGAAATCACTCTGCACTACACGAGATACTCTTCTGAATAAATTGCAAAATATTAGCAGGGAAATTGATCAAAGAATTGATGATCTAAATGAAATAGAACAGATGATTATATAGTCAGTCACAAGGAAACTTGATGGACTAAGAACACAAGCCAGGAGATTTGGAAATGGTAAAGTATTTGGAAAGGATAATTCAATGTTGGATGGATCAGTAGATGTCTCAACGAGTGCATCAAAGGTAAAGGCACCAATTGTCCTCATCTATCATGGTTCCTTTAGTGTGTGTATTCTGAAAAATATTTAGGACACGGTTTGATGTCTTCTGTGGTTAATATAGAACATAGTCAGGTGTATTTATGTGTACAGTTATTAGGCTATGACATTAAGTACTATTCTTTTTTTTCCTCTTGAGCTGGTAATTGGACATTTATTTTGGACTTTGCAATTTTTTTGCAGCTAGATAGTAGATCATTTGAGGCGAGAAACAAGCACTATTAAGTGGTATCCAATGCGAAAATGCTGCAAGGATTCCAAGCATTGGATAATCTAAATACTTCTTTTTGGAATGCATACTTAAGGTTTCACAAGTACTGTTGATTTACTTAGAGAATTTAATTTCATTTTCTTCAGAAACAATTGGATGTTCTCTTGTCCTTAATTGTGAAAAATCACTTCTTAGTTGGAACTACAAGCTAATTTCCTTCCATCTAGAGGTCCTTGAAACTTTGTATTTGAGAGGATGTTTCTTAAATCTTGTATTGTGAATGAATAAATAGTATCAAGTTCTATTTCACACTCGTGCTTTTAAATTTGAACAGGATATGAGATTTTGCAAAGCTTTTTGTCTGAAATGAAGGAAATTCCCATGCCCATGTCATTTTGTTGTGCTAACTTTATGTTATTGAAATGAATACACGATTCCATGTGATATGACAAATTCAATGATTTCTCCCTGTATGATACATTTTGCAGGATGTATAGGACATAAATAATGGAATAATTCCGAAGTGTATGGGCTGAAGACCATAGTACAGAGTGGCCAATGTGGAAATGCTGTAAGGATTCCAAGCATTGGGGAATCAAATTACTTCTATTTGGAATTCATTCTTAAGGTTTCACAGGTACTATTGATTTACTTATATAATTTCATTTCATTTTCTTCAGAAACAGTTGTATGTTCTCTTGTCCTTAATTGTGAAAACTCGCTTCTTAGTTGGAACTACAAGTTAATTTTCTTCCATCTAGAGGTCCTTGAAACTTTGTATTTGAGAGGACATTTATTGAATCTTGTTTTGTGAATGAATAAATAGTATCAAGTTCTATTTTTCACTCGTGATTTTAAATTTGAACAGGATATGATATTTTGCAAACCTTCTTGTCTGAAATGAACGAAATTCCCATGCCCATGTCATTTTGTTGTGCTAACTTTATGTTCTTGAAATAAATTCAGATTCCATATGATATGACAAATTCAATGATTTCTCCCTGTATGATACATTTTGCAGGATGTATAGGACATAAATAATGGAATACTTGTGAGGTGTATGGGCTAAAGACCGTAGTACAGAGTGGCCAATGTGGAAATGCTGCAAGGATTCCAAGCATTGGGGAGTCAAATTACTTCTATTTGGAATGCATTCTTAAGGTTTCACAGGTAATGTTGATTTACTTAGATAATTTAATTTCATCTTCTTCAGAAATAGTTGGATGTTCTCTTCACCTTAATTGTGAAAACTCGCTTCTTAGTTGGAACTACAAGCTAATTTCCTTGCGTCTAGAGGTCCTTGAAACTTTGTATTTGAGAGGACATTTCTTAAATATTGTATTGTGAATGAATAAATAGTATCAAGTTCTGTTTTTTACTCATGCTTTTAAATTTGAACAGGATATGAGATTTTGCAAAGTTTCTTGTCTAAAATGAAGGAAATTCCCATGCCCATGTCATTTTGTTGTGCTAACTTTATGTTCTTGAAATGAATTCATGATTCCATATGATGTGACAAATTAAATGATTTATCCATGTATGATACATTTTGCAGTATGTATATGACATAAATAATGGAATACTTGCAAGGTGTATGGAATGAAGACCCTAGTACAAAGTGGCCAATATGTAAATGCTGGAAGGATTCCAAGCATTGGGGAATCAAATTATTTCTATTCGGAATGCATTCTTAAGGATTCACAAGTACTGTTGATTTACATAGAAAACAGTTGGATGTTCTCTTGTCCTTAGTTGTGAAAACTCACTTCTTAGTTGGAACTACAAGCTACTTCATTCCATCTAGAGATCCTTGAAACTTTGTATTTGAGAGGACATTTCTTAAATATTGTATTGTGAATTAATAAATAGTATCAAGTTCTATTTTGCACTCATTCTTTTAAATTTGAATAGGATAGGAGATTTTGCAAAGCTTTTTGTCTGAAATAGTCGAGGGTCACACCTGGACTAGAACAAAACTGGATGGAGAACTGGGTTGGAGAACCATCATCAAAATCATATACATGAGGATATTGTGTATAATATAACAATCACACCTTAAGCCTAGATCCACTTTAGAGAGAGACATCATAAATATTTAAAATATTTGAAACATGTAAGAGGTGGTTTCGAAGATTAAACGTTTGGTTCGAGTCCTTCTAGTTTTTAAATCGATTCAATCCATTGGTTCAGTACACAAATGGAAATAAGTGGATATTTTCCATGTGAGAATTGAAAATGTGAAGACACTGTGCATGATAGGATGGTACAAATTGTAAAATTACATATGAAGTTAGGGAATCTAGAGGATGCAGTCACTATAATAACTATCTGTATAGAAGAGAGAGTGAGAAACCTAAAAAACATAGTTCAGGTATGAGTTACAGGTTTCGTAGAGATGATTAAAGAACCAACTATCAAATACTAACTGGGGGTTATATGGATTGTAGTGAGGATGAGAGGAGAATTGGTTGCAATAGGTTAGGCTCCATGAGTCATAGACATGACAAAAGGAGTGAATATCAGAGGGCAAGTAAAATTGATTCTTACCCTAGAGGATGGAGCAGGTACAGAGAAGAAGTCTTAGATCCAGTCGAGGGTCACACTTGGACTAGAACAGAACTGGCTAGAGAATTGGGTTGGAGAACCATCATCAAAATCATATACATGAGGATATCGTGGATAATATAAAACAATCACACCATAAACCTAGACCGAGTTTAGAGAGAGACAACATAAATATTTGAAATATTTGAAACATGTAAGAGGTGGTTTTAAAGATTAAACATTTGGTTCGAGTCCTCCTAGTTTTTAAATCAATTCAAACCATTGGTTAAGTACACAAATGGAAGTAAGTGGAGATTTTCCATGTGAGAATTGCAAATGTGAAGACACTGTGCATGATAAGGATGGTACAAATTGAAAAATTACATATGAAGTTATGGAATCTAAAGGATGTCGTCACTATAATAGCTATATGTATAGAAGAGACAATGAGAAACCTAAAAAAAACACAGGTCGGGTATGAGTTACAGGGTTCGTAGAGATGATGAAAGAACCAACTGTTAAATACTAACTGGGGGTTATATGGATTGTAGTGAGGATGAGAGGATAATTGGTTGCAGTAGGTTAGGCTCCATGATTCATACACATGAAAAAAGGAGTGAATATCACAGGGCAAGTAAAATTGATTCTTACCCCAGAGGATGGGGCAGGTGCAGAGAAGAAATCTCAGATCCAGTCATTTTTAGGAGACATAGAAGCACAAAAAGGAGGCATAGATGAAGAAGCACGATTAGGAGGAGAAGAAGAAGGCATAGGAAAACATCAAGAAGTAGCAGTGGAAAATAACACTCTATATCCCTTGATAGGTGTTGCAGGAAATGTAATTTAACTTCAAAGTATGATTGTGGCACCAAGCAAGTAGCAATCAAAAGGAAAAAGTGGAATTTAACATGCAAATCACATTCCTGTTTTGAAAGAAGAAACACTTATATCACTGAACATAGTTATTAGCTTATTCCCAATGCTTCTTTTGAAACTTAACTTGCTCTTGTAATATCCATTCTTGTAATAGCAAGAAGAGGAAGCACAAACATTATTCAAGTTATTCTGATGAAGGTGCTTCGCTCAGGAGGAGAAATTATTGTTGATGTACATGGGTGTCATACAAGACCATCTGCATGTTCATAACAATGTTTGTAATGGAATTCCATGTAATGATTCTCAGTTTGTTCTGTACGAAACATTTAGCACCAAATCTAAGACATTTGCACCCATCAGAGGATGCAGGAAGAGCACATCAATTTCTCCTTATGCAAAGCACTGTGTCCAGAACCTAGATCTTTGTGATACTGGATCGGTAAAAGAACCTTATGACCTTAGGGAAGGTTCTTTGAATATTAATGAGAAAAATGAATTATGGTCAAGTTCTACTGGGAAAAGGTCAAATTTTTTTCTGGACAAACTGAAACTAAAGAATATCAAAACCAGTGGTTGAAACTTAGCTTAAAAACTCCACAAAGTTTAGGGATTAAGGTGGAAGGTATTTATGAAAATGATCTAAAACTTTCCCTTCCTGATTTTGATGAATAAATAAATAGAGAGGAGTCATCTCCAACTCGATTATATGGAATGGGTTTTATTCTTTGGGGAAAAAAATAAAATGAGCTGATACTGATGGATTTTTAGGCGATACTTCCCGGTTTCACTTTTCAATCTATAATCCTCCTATTGATACTTCCTCTTGTCCTCCACCAAATGAGAAGATTCATTTTTTAAATGCAACACATGCATTTATAGTGCTACCTAATTTGAATTTACCAGAAAAAAATCTAAACACGGATTCTAGTACTACCACATCAATATTTCATGGGAAGTTGGCCTTAGTTTCTGACAAGAATTTCCATTATTCAACTAGAAAAGAACCACAGTGTGCAACAATGCAACAGAGTAATTTGGGTACATCAGGAATCTCATGTGATTAAATATTGGGTACATAATCGAAGTCAAATGCACATCATATTGAAAGAATTTCCATTATTCACCTACAAAATAACCATAGTGTGCAACACTGCAACAAAGTAATTTGGGTACATCATGCATCTAAGGTGAGTAAGTATTGGGTACATAATCGAATTCAAATGCACATCATATTGAAATAATTGCCATTATTCACCTACAAAAGAACCACATTGTGCAACACTGCAGCAGAGTAATTTGGGTACATCAGGTGTCTCAGGTGAGTAAATATTGATTACATAATTGAAGTCAAATGCACGTCGTATTGAAATTTTGTCAGTCTAGAAACATTCTAATTATGTTACTATCTTGTTTGTTTATGTGAAGACAATATCCTGGTTTCTGGGCATGCTCTTCCACCAAATCAAGGAAATAATAAGACTTCACATCTCATAATTTTTCCTTACAATGAGAAAGGTATAGTTCCATGTCCAGAAGGTTTACTATCATGAGGGGAATATTTAAATGTAAAGCTTATATAAGAAATTTTGAATCTTATTTTTTTCCCAAATGCAATGTAATGAATGTAGATTTCAAAGGATACACAATCGATGATTGTATACTATATGGAGCTAGCAAGAATTGAATTGTATATTATATGGACTTTGCAAAGAATTTTATATTCAAGAATTGAATTCTTCCATACAAAATTCATATTACATTCATCACACTAGATGTGTGTGTGTGTGAAAGAAAGAGTGAGATAGACTAGTGGGAAAAAGCAGCCAATGGGACACAAAGAGACACAATGATTTGAACTGGTTGTGAAGGTGCAGGGGGACAAGGGCGCCATGCACTCTTACATGTTAATATAGATAACAATTTAAAAATTAATCAAGTAGTAATCTAGAAATTAAATTACAATATACCAAAATCAATCTAAAATTCTTGACACTAAGTCTCAAATTAAGAGATGAAAATTCATCCAACTCTCAAGATCCTATTGACACATTAAAGAAGTAGTTCAAGGCAAATCAAACAACACAATTCTCATATATAAGGACATTGGGAGTAGAGCTTCACGGTTTTGATGTCACATACATAGATATGTTTCAATGAAACATATGCCTCACTTCATATGAATCTACAACATTTAGCTAAAACATTATTTTTGTAGTCCTATATATATTTTCTTATATGAACTAGTGGAAATATTTGTTCCTTTTAATCCTTCCATTCTATACATGGAGCTAGCATGTACAAAATAAATTAGAAATACAAGAATTGTCCAGCACTTCTTAAAAATGGGGAAAAAATAATGAAACAATTCCAAAATTAGACGCAATAAATAAATAGTTCAAGACAAATCAAACAACGTTGTTCATTCATATATGGACATTGAGAGGATAAAAGCTTCAGATTATGATGTCACAATGAATTCTACAAAAATTATCTACAAGAAATTCATTAATCCCATGCTTTTATAAAAATGGGTCGTTAGTAGTTACTGTTGGACATATTTTGCCAAGGATTGGAGGAAATACACTGGTCCTAGCAAAATGTTGTATCGAAGTTTGTAAGAAAATGCATACATGCAAAATAGGTAGTCTAGAAAAAATATGCATGTTAAATATGTGTTACTGACACATCATGCAATATGAAGGGTTCAATTGGGCTTTACGATAGGGAAACATCACTCATCGTGAATACATTCAGGTAGTTGTTTATCTATAATATTTTATTGTTTTCCTTTCCATTTGTGCACATTTTACTTTGTTAAGAATGAACCTGTAAATTTGAAATTGCAACAGCTTGGATAGGGATGAGATGTCGAACTAAACCAGATTGATTTGTATGAGGGTAAAGTAGCCCAGTGGAAATGGAGAACAGGTTCTCAGTAGAGATATGTATAGACTTGGACAACTCCTTGACTTTTTAAGAATGTTGTCCTTCTACTTCACTACTGTTGGATTTTATGTTTGTGCAATGGTTAGCAATGAGTTATTTTCTGTAACACATTACTTTTGAAAGTGTTTATGGTTTCATGAGGAAGGTCTATGAAGAAGGAATTCTAATTAGTAAACCAATTGGTAATGGAACATATTGAGTGTTTGTTGTACCACTTTGAAAAATTGATTTGATTTGTACAAAAGAATATGATAATTGTTGTTGCATTACTTTCGAAAATTGTTTCATAACAAGTTTTGGGTTCATATTAGGCCAGGAATATGCCAAGTTCATGGCTTTTCTTGCTCGAATAAATTCATTCATAAGTTTTGTTCTTGGGAATTAATGACCGTGTGTTTTCTTGTATGAGAAATATATTTTCATGGGGTAAAATCATTGCCATAATTTCTGCAAGTAAACCATTAAGAAATTGATTTCATGGGGAGAAATTGTAGCACATAACGCCTACAATACAACCCAACAAGCAAATGATATCATGGAGGAAGAAACTTTGCCTGTATTGATTAAGAATGTAGCCTCCCATGCAACTCGTCAATGTGTTTGAAGAAATGCTTCAACCAACCAACACATTATTGCAGAATGTTTTAGGCATAAAATACAATCATGTGTTTTCCTTGTGAATGGTGCATTTCCTTTGCCAACATAACTTTGGGTGGGAAATGGTTGTAGGGTTAATTCGAGACATTTTTTGGCATGGAATCTCTTAATCTTGGATGTACTTACCTTTCTTCCTATAGATAATTGTGACATCATCCCTTTATATGGGAAAATCACTCCCCACAAAAAAATCATAATATTGATGGTTATGATCTTATGAAAACGTTTTTGGTTGTGAGATGAAATCAATCTTATTCATATCCTTTCACAACAAGAAATATTGCTTACAGTGGCACTGAAATAGTACAATCATTTCAATATATTCCCCTTGTCTTCTTTGAAGTATTTCTTCTACATTTTTTTATATATATGTTGGATTTGAAAATAGCTATGTTAGTATCATTTGATTTTAAAAATAGTTATGTTAGTATCATTTGAAAAAAGTTATGTTACTTAGAATGGCACTCAAATAAAAAAAGCATGCCAATATTTTCTATGAGTATTCTTATATAATTTTTGTATATGTTGGATTTTGGTTGAAATACATTGTTGGGGACAGCTTGGAAGTTTAAAAACTTGATCATTGCATGGATATTAGCTATAGCATTGCAATTAAATTGTTTACTCAAGGGAGAGATTGGATTTCCGAACACACTAATGCTTGGATTGGTTATCATTGAAATATTTGTTTGTGTAGAATGTGATGAATTAACATACAAAATAATGATTATCAAGTTACTATAGATACATAATGGCTTACCTTGTAATAGTCCTACAAGTATTTCAAATGCATTTATTAAGTGCACAAATGACTTGAAGGACTATTACAGGGTAAGCTATTATGGATCTATAGTAACTTGATAATCATTACTTTGTATGCTTGAATGATGCAAAATTTGTTTGAATATCATCATTATCAAGCAATAACAACTTCTTAAAGGGTGCTAGATCAATGGTAGAGCACCTACCTAATTATAGGCAGGAGGTTGGTGGTTCGATTCCTCCGTACCCTATCATAAATTTGTGACTATGAAAATGACTAAATTCGCATATATACGACTATTAGTAGCTAATTTCTTGTACCTTACATTGCGACTAATGTTTAGTCCTATTTAGCTTAGTCATTAATATGTTATCATCTAGTAGCTTATTTAGTCGTATATTTGGTCATTAACTGCTGCAATCAGTTACTAAATTAGTGACTAAATCAATGACTAAATCATTAACTATCAATGACTAAATCAATGGATAATAAGTCAAGCTATTAATGGCTAAGTGGAATACGACTAGCTATAAGATAGTGGAAATTTGATACTATTAGTCACCGACTCAAAAATAGTCGTTTATAGCCTGATTTTAGTCATTTTTAGAGTCACTAATTTCTCATTTTGTACTAGTGATGGGAGAACATGCCAAAATAGAAGGCCAAGAGGTCTAATAATTTTGACCGAAGAAATAAAAATTTCACACTTGATCGAAATTTTGAGCACAATAACTCACACAATCTTTCTAACAAAATTGTTCAAGAAAATAATTTAAAAGGTGACTCATAGCAAAACCCTACTGGCACAAGAAGTAGACAATTTACAAATAATCATATTAATTATGAATGTAAGGAACCAGTAAAATGTTGGGAATTCCAAGGACCTCACTATGCATCAGTTTGTCCCAACCGAAAGAAGACCGTCAACAACATTCATGCTGTGCACAAATAAATAATGGTTGGTGATTTAGCAAGAGGGATTCCCAGAATCAATGCAACACTAGAAAATAGACATATTGAATATCAAGCTTCCATGGTGGAAGTAGAAGGTATGTTGAATCCATAAACCCATTTCTATTTTAATTAACCTAGGAGCTAGCTTGAGTTATGTTTCTTCCTGTTTAGTAGAGAAAAGTAAACTACAAGTGGAGAAATTTGCAAAATCATGGCTGGATCAATTAGCTACAGAAGCAAAAAGGAAAGTAATTAATTTTGTGAAATACTATACTTTATTATGAATCAGTTTGAAACCTCTGTAAAGCTAAATGTACTTCTGCTAGGCTTCTACGATGTGTTAATTGAAATGGATTGGTTGGAACAACATCACGAAGTGTTAAATTGTTTTTAATAAAACTTTTACATGTTTAAATAACAAAGGAGAAACAATAACAGTAAAAGGAATTCCTAGGAAAACAACAATAAGAAAATGCAATACTCCCATCTCATGGAGAACCCGTTGATAGGTTAATACTAGGACCTGAGTTATTAAAGGAAATAGAATTAATTGTGAAGCAGGTACAAGGTAATTTTAAGGGTGCACAAGACAGACAGAAGAGTCAAGTGGATCTTAAATGAACGCAAAAAGAGTTCTAGGTGGGCGAGCATGTTTTTATTAAGGTAAAACCTAAAAAAGAGTTCCTTAAAAATTTGGGAGTTGTGGTAAGCTAGCACCCAAGTATTCTGGGCCTTTCGAAATATTGTCCAGAATTGGACAAGTGGCATACCAATTGGCCTTACAACCAAATCTTAAAGTTCATAATGTTTTTCATATCTCTGTTTTAAAAATATATGTACATGATGCTACTCACGTTATAAATTGGAATGATGTGCAGGTGGAACCCGAAGGATATTTTTTGGTGGAACCGGATTGTGTCCCTGAAAAGAGGGAGATCTTGGTTCAGAATCATGCCATTGGGCAAGCGAAGGTGCAATGGAAGCACCTTAGTCTAGAAGAAGAAAACTAGGAAATGGAGAGTCATATGAGGGAAGCATATCCAATTCTGTTCCAGGGCAGTTCTGAGGATGATGAATAAAGTAACATCGAGGACGATGTTAGACTTAAGGGGGGGTGTATGTCACGTACCCCAAATTACAATAACATTTTATGTTTAAGAAGACATTATATGTTAGTTTTATTGTAAATTTTGTAATTATTGACCAAGTGGGGTCAAGGATGATTGTAATTAATTATGCTGAATATTTTATTAGTTAATAAATAAAAGATGTGACAAACAAATTAAGGAGGATGTTGAATGAATGTCTACCGTCCCACTAGGTGGAATAGACTTGGGTGAGATCAAACTGACACATGGCAGCATCCTCAACTACTTCTAGTTGTTGCAGGGGGCAACTTCCCTAATTTTGTGGTCATGTTCCTCAAGAAAGTGGAACAAGAGCAGGTGGCTCATTAAGTGAAAAACTGACCAAAAGGCCTAGGCATGCTTATATTTACCCATCGAATTCAGTAGGAGCTTGTTCAATTTTTACTTGTGAATTTTCTGAAGTGAAAAATGTGCACAAGAGATTCAATGAGGGGAAAGGTAGAAGTGGTTTGAGTGTGAAGGCTATTTTCAGAGCTAGTGCAGCTTGTTGGCTAAGTTCTTTACTGCAGAAGGTAGAAGTATTACTGCTAAATACTTTTGTGGAGTTGAAGGGGTTTTATATCCCATACTTTCACCTAGTGCTTTCAACCAGGTGGACCAATGGATAGGCCCGAGGGTCCTAAGACAAGCAGCTAAGCTATCTTCAAGAATTGGTTGGGTGGAAGAGGCTTCTTAGGCTGTGTGTCTCCTCTCCTAGTTATCAGGTTCCAATGTGTTATTTTATTTACCTGATGCAAGTAAAGGTGCTGAAATGAAATTAGTTATGATTAGATTTACTATTATTACTGGATAAATTGTTTTTGCAAATAGACTATGTAATCTGTTTTTATTTCCAAGAATTTTTAATGGTTAGAGTTTATCTGAATAAATGTCATAGGGTTAAAATTATTTGATTAATGGATGAAATCCCTTGTTGTATTTTTCCACTCATCAATTGATGAAGTACTCTAGTACCGAAGGTGGTTTAGAAGAATGATTTCAGAGGAATGGGGTGATTTGAATCTGCTTAAACTGTGGAAGTTTTACTATTCTTTAGCTTTTCTAGAACTCCTTTTATTTCAAAAACCTCTAAGAAGGTCTAATAGAGTCTCTATGGTAAATTTCTTTTAATATGTAGTCTTTAAACTATGTATAAGATATTACCACTTTTAAGGGCTGCAATACCATTATTACTTTATAGTGAGCAAACCATTTTTTTATTCTAATCTCTTATTTTCCTCAAGCATAAACAATTATTCTAGTTTTATTACAAGAAATAATGCAAAGTTAAATTCTAAATAGTTTCTTTTAAACCTAGTTCACTAAGTTTATAAAGGAGAGACATTAGACTAAAGCTATAATACATAATTTAAGTATTTAGTAATCAATACTGTAAATAATTAGTATGAATTTATTACTGTGGGTAAGATTGTAAACCATTTTATAAACCCTTTTCTTTACATAACCAAAAATAAAACAACAATATGCTACAGATAAGGAATAAGTGTATCCATATTTAGAAGTAAAGTAAGTCAAAAGATAAAAACAGATAACCTAGATTCAAATCTGTTTATGTTAAAAAGAAAATAAAAAAACCCTAATCTAAATACCAAAACGGCTTCATAAGAAAAACAACCTCGGTTAATCATTTTTATAGTATTCACTTTCATAAATAACAAAATTACTTTAACTATCTCGTCGAATGACTCTATCCAATCGTAGCCATAGTAGGTTTTTACAATACTTTGTTAACAGAATTTAAATACCATTCTATTTAGTGCTTCAAAAAAATTTATGAAAAAGGAAGTGTTTAATTTAACAAATATATAAACTCGAGTAGAAAGCCCTTATTTCAAAACAAGGGTCAAATTTATCAACACTTTCTTTAAACCTTTATCAACCACCACTGTTTAAATCAAATAATAAGAAGGAGATAATTATTAAACAGTTATATTATATATATATATATATATATATATATATATATATCACGGCTGTAAGCAAAATACTTAGGCCTAGAGAAGATATTTTTTAACCTTTGAAACCAAAATCATTTTAACTTATTCGTATTACGAAAGAGCCTTCACAGCCAGGCCGTAAGCCGAGGTTTCATAAACTTCACCCATCATAAACTTGAGTCATATCTCTTTTGAAACCTCAAGGGTTTTAAACAAAATGGCCATACGGTCTCATAAACACAGTAAAAATTTACCATCTAATACATTAAAAATGAACCCGATGATAAGCAGTCGTAAGCACCAACAACTTCACTGCAAACACAACATTCAAGGGCACTCGAGAGAAAGAACAGATGCTTACCGAGCCTTTGGAGCTTAAACCCTTTAGCTTTGGACCGAAACACATCACTGTTTTTTTGTGTGTGATCGAGTCTTTACCTACACCAACATGCATTTTTTTTCGAACTGTTAGTTTTGATTTCATTCTAATGGGTAAGCAGAATAAACACAAATTTTTAATAGAGGTTTTATAAATCTTTTTACTTGAACCTTTTTGTGTGAATCCATGGCAGAGGCCAAGATTTTAGGTAATGGCACAATGCCCAGGTCTTAAGCTTGCTAACACCTCAACTAATTCAATGAACACAAGCGTTGGCTAGAGTCCAAGTTTGAGACTAGTGAATGTCTTCATCGAACAAAGTTTTGACTTTTGCTTCGGAGGACAAGAAGGTCGAGAGCTTATCGCCTATTTCCTTCTTCCACAAACCACTAATGAACTTTAGAAAATAGGATTTAGGGAATTTTGGATTTAAATGTGCATAGGGGTTTTGCCAAGCCATCCTTCCAATGAGTTTTCCCCATGTGGACTCCACTAAATCTTAATCTTTTATGTTTTTTTTTATAGTTTGAACCCTGTCGAGAATGAAAAGTAATACGATTACTTGAATAATACTTAACAAAATTTCATATTCATGTTTTAGATTAAAACTAATTAATAGTTTTTAGGATTATAGTTTTTGGAGTTTTGGACTAGGTTTTAATTTCTATATTTTATGCATCGATTACACCGAAGTTAGTTTGTGAATATGCTGGAATATATGTTAGGATTAGTATATATGTTATGCATTGATTATGTATATGCATAGGTTGAGTTTGTTTTAGTTATAATTAGTATATAAATGCTAAACATAAATAGTGATGATAATGCTAGAATTTTGAAAATTCTAAGATTTATCACAATTAAATTTTATAGTTATAAGGTATATGGAAAGTATTGGGGTTTGTAATACCGAAAACAACTAAAAGCATGTTTATAAAGTATATATACCATTACTTTGGTTTATAAATAAGTCAATTGATATATGGAAGGTGTTAGTATTACCTTTGTTTAGTTTAAACAAGTATTGGTTAAGTATGAAGAAAGTTGAACTAGAATATATAGTTATAACGCATATGGAAAGTATTGGGGTTTTTAATACCACAAACAACTAAAAGCATGTTTATAAAGTATATATACCATTACTTTGGTTTATAAATAAATCAATTGATATATGCAAGGTGTTAGTATTAACTTTGTTTAGTTTAAACAAGTATTGGTTAAGCATGAAGAAAGTTGAACTAGAATATATATAATTGCATAGTGACATTTTAACTTGGTATCATCATAAATCAAATTTCTGTCTAGATTAGTTTCATTTGTTATATAGGGTAGAGTTAGCTAGGTTATTTTTGGACACACACACACACACACACACATATATATATGATTAACATCCAAGATATATAAAGTAATAACCTTAGTTTGGTTTAGATTTTGAGTTAGATTATAGTTCACATTTTTTTAGGTTTTGTCGATAGCCTAGCTAAATTAATTATTATGAAATGCGTTTGAAAATATGTTTAGAATTTGTGTGCATGTTATGCATTGAACTACATGCAAACACTAGATTTGTTTTGTTTATGGTTTTATATATATTGCAAATAAAAGAAACAGTAAAGATAAAAATTCTAGAATTTAGGAAAGTTCTAGGTGATACATAATAACTTTTCACAGTTAGAAAACCATTGGAAAATGCTTGCATACTGTCGGATCTTACAAGCAACTAAAATACGATCAATACGTACTTAATTGTTGCAATCAACAATCATAAGATCAACTCAGATGCTAACTAGGAAAAATAATATTGACATTAAGCCTTTGAAATCTTACACATTATTATTCTAGACAATCAAAAGAGTAAGGATTTTTTTTCTTTCTAACTTACCCTTCTTCGTCTGCAGAGATTTAGCATTCTACCTCGTAACCTGGAAGAAAGTTACCTATAAAACCTATGTAGGCATCATTTTTTGCATTAGCTTGATAAAGCTAAGTAAGCCTCGGGAAAACCTCGAAGCCCCTTTTTTAAAACGAGAGAAACAAATATCAGAATCATGCACCTACTAGAAAATGAACAGTTGATCTAAATGATTTAAGTCTCTAACTCTTTAAATATCAACACTAAGAGGATTCAATAATAGAATGAATGTTGTTTGTAACTAATGTGTTAAAATCTAGTAAGTAAATTATGTAGTCTCTAGTTTCAGATAATCAAGAATATTAACTGTTAGTTGTTAAACTAACATTATTAGGCTATGACTTAGCATTAAATATCACATGGAAAAATTTTAAATTTTTATGAATTTTTGGGATGTTACAAGCTTAGCCGTCACTCTTTCCACCTCCTTGGCAGCCTGATAAACCCAACTTGAAGGATGGCTTGGCTGATAACCTGATAAACCCATCTATTGGCTTGGCTGTGTCTCATGTGAATTTTGGCCAAGTGTAAACCACTATCTATGTAAGCCTGATAAACCCAACTGGAAGGATGGCTTGGCTTGGTTGGTAGCCTGATAAACCCATATGTTGGCTTGGTTGTGACTTGTATAAACTTTGGCTATGTGTAAATAACTGCCCATGTTAGCCTGATAAACCCAACTGTGTTGTCTTGGTAGGGTTTTAATGTATCCTTGGCTATGGGTAAGTACGCTAGTGTTCCTTATTCCCTGGGGAAATCATGCCCAGCTTGGGGGTGGTAGTGTTGCTGAGAGATTGATGAGCACACTAGCCTATGGTTGGGTGGAACTTTGCAGTGACATAGTTGGTTGTGGGACAAGCTTCTGATAAAGATAAGTATTTCTTGTGTTTCAATCTCTGCGATTGTACTTGTTTATAAATGAATATGAATATGAATATGATGAATTTTTTATTGGAATGTATTTAATGTAGCTGTATATTTCATGAATGATGTATATGTGTATGTAATTTCATCTCAATGAATTTTCTAAGTTTTTATGGAGCTATATCGGCCATATTGGTGATGGCTTGAATGCTCAAAATTAGTTTTAGACTTAGAAATTTTCATGAAGAGATGGTATTTCCACATATTTTTCCTTTTTGCAACTTGCGGGATGCGGGATGTAGAAATGTGTTTCACAGAAGTTTGGACTCCATATTTTCCCTTCCACAATTCCCTTTCCACAATTTGCAGGATGCAGGATGCGGAAATGCGCCTTGCAGAAGTTTGGAATCCACATTTTCCCTTCCACAATTCCCTTTCTGCAACTTGTGGGATGCAAGATGTGGGATGCGGAAATGTCATTTGTTGAAATATTCTTTCCACATTTCCCTTCCACAATTTGCGGGATGCGGGATGCGGAAACGACTATGGTAAATCTTGATTTCCACAACCTTGATCTTCGCAACGGCCATTCCGCATGCGGGATGCAGGATGCAGAATGTGGCATACGGGATGCGCGGTGCGAGAGTGAAATTTTGATATGTTTCTAGTTCCACAAGTGAAGCTTTCTGCACTGTTAATTTTATGAGGGAATATTCTCCACCGTTCGATCTATCTGCGATTGGGGAAGATAAAGAGTTATACACAGTCTAGATCAAAATGTTAGCAGGGGAAATTCTTTCTTGTGTAGATATTTAAAGAAAAAAAGAATCAAGAATCATCATATGAATGTAGAATCAGAGATGGGTAACTCAGGTAGAAGAGTTGGGTCGCGTTCTCTCCTCCGGGGCGGGAGGGGACGTGAAAGTGTGGTATTAGAGGTGTTGGTTGCAGTGTTGGGCCTAGATGGTATGGAAAGAAAAGTGGTTATAGTATTGGGCCTCGATGGGCCGAGTTGGATAGTTATAGATTTGTTGGTTAATAGTTCCAACGTATTGTTGGATGCATGACAGACAAAAACTGCCATGGGAAGTGGGTAAGTGATATTGGTTTTGATTATATCTAACTGTTTTGTTGTCTAACACATTTTTGTAGAATTACAGTCAGCTTCAGAAAGGGCAGTATGATTCTGAATAGTTGGTTTGGCCATGAAGACGGATGATATGAATTATTATGCATAGGACCCCAATGCACACGAGGAAGATGCTATGGGGAAAAATGTCAGAATTGGAAATGCTGAGATAGATTCTATTGGGAGAAGGTTTCAAGATACTACCCCAGACTTTGCAGCCACCATGAGAAACCTCAGGGTGGAGATGCAGAGCTACAGACTAGACAACGAAAGACTGATTAACGCTCAGGAGGAGTAGAATTAGTTGAACACAGCCATATTGCATAGTTTGATAGACATTCAAAGAAAAATGAACTCCGGGGATCAGTCAGTAAAGCCAAAAGGAAGTAAGAACATTGCTAGAGGAAGAAAGCGATCTCCTAGTGGGTCATATGACTCTGAAAAAATTCCATTGATGGTTCAAGTTTTTCCTCTCATGAGAATAAAAGGAAGAGATCTCCTAGTGGGTCATCTGACTCTGAAAGATCCATTGAATATTTAGGCTCTTCATCTCACAGGGATAGGAGGAAGAGGCATTACTAGAACCACTCATGAGATGAATTCATTAAGGAAAAGTTGCCTACCTTCAATGGTGAGGTAAATAATGGTCAAGAAGCTGAAGCTTGGCTTCTGGAAATAAGAAAATATTTCCAAGTCCAAGGTTATTTTGGAAATATGAAAGCTCGAGTAGCCATTTTCAATCTGACAGGAAGAGCATCTATTTGGTGGGAACACTTCAGGCAAGTAAAGAAGATAAATGAAAGGAAGATTGTCTGGAAACAGTTTCAGAAATATTTCAAGCAGAAGTACCTCTCTGACCAGTACTATGATGATAAAATCAAAGAATTCCATAAGCTGAGATTGGGACAACAGACCATGGAGGAATATGCAAATAAGTTCTTGGAACTGCTAAGGTATGTTAGGTATATTAAAGATGAGAAGGTAAAAATCCAATGCTTTATGAGTGGACTGCCTCAGTCCTACAAAGACTGAATTGAGTTCTATGAACCCATAAGTCTAGAAGAGATGACAAGAAAAGCTAAGTATTGCTATGAGCAAAGCAAGAGAAAACCTGACTACCATAAGGTGTGGAAGAACAAGATGGATGAGAATTCTGATCAGAGGAAGAGAGGTTTCAAACCTCGTAACTTCTAGAATTATTAGAAGGAACCATTCAAAGTTGAGAAGCAGCCAGCCAAAGTAGTAGGAGAAAATCCAAGAGAACCACAGCAAAACAAAGAACCTCTCCAGTATTGGAAATGTGGAGGACCCCATCTACGCAGGTTCTGTCCACTAGAGAATGAGAATGAAAGGCCAACATACAATATTCAAGAGGCAGAAACAGTGGGAGAAGTAGAAAGGGTTGTACCTAGAATTTATGCAGCCCTGGAAGACTGCCAGGAAGATCACTAGTCAACAGTGGTTGGAGTTGCAGGTAAGATTGTTGAGCAATCTATTTCTATTTTGATTGATCCTAGTTCTACTCACATTTATATTACTCCTAGAGTAGTGGAGCTTTGTGCTCTTAGGAAAGCAAAGCATAGCAAGTCATGGTTAGTTCATCTAGCCACTGGAACTAAGAGAAAAGTTAATGAAGTGGTGGAGAATTGTCCATTGGTGATAAATGGATTGAGCACTTGCGTAGATATGAATGTTCTACCACTCAGTTCCTATGATGTTCTCATTGGAATGGATTGGTTGGAAGCTCACAAGGTGAAGCTTGATTGTTATAACAAGACTTTTGAATGCATGGATGAAGCAGGGAACCCGATAATTGTAAGAGGCATACCAAAGGTAATTTCTGTAAGATAGATTTCAGCGATGCAATTGAAGTAGTTTTGTAGAAATGGTTGTCAGTTGTATGCATCCCATATTGAGGAGGAAGCAGAGAATGAAACTCTCAAGTTGGAAGACTATCACGTGCTGCAAGAATTCGGAGATGTTTTTCCTGATGAGATTCTAGGGCTTCCTCTAAGAGAGACATTGATTTCACAATTGAGCTTGTGCCAGGAGCAACACCAATGTCCAAAGCACCTTACAGAATGAGTACACCAGAAATGTTAGAGTTGAAGATGCAGCTACAAGAAATGTTGGAGAAAAATTATATCAAGATGAGTGTGTCTTCTTGGGGAGCACCAATTTTGTTCGTAAAGAAGAAAGATGGTACACTCAGATTGTGTATTGATTACAGGAAGATGAACAAAGTCACGATGAAGAACAAATATCCCTTGCCAAGAATTGATGACCTCTTTGATCAAAGGAAAGGAGCAAAGGTATTTTCCAAGATTGACTTGAGGTCTGGTTACCATCAAGTGAGAATTAAGGATGAAGACATTCATAATACAACCTTCAGAACAAGATATGGACATTATGAGTTTGTAGTGGTACCATTTGGTCTCACAAATACACTAGCAACATTTATCTGCCTTATGAATAGTGTCTTCAAAAGGTATTTAGACAAGTTTGTTCTTGTTTTCCTTGATGACATTCTTATTTATTCTAACAATGAAGAAGAGCATGAAGAAAATTTGAGACGAACATTGCAATTGATCATAGAACATCAGCTGTATGCAAAGTTGAGCAAGTGTGACTTCTATAAGGATAGAATTCAGTACTTGGGTCACATTATTTCAGAAGAGGGTATAACCATGGACCCTGACAAAATCAAAGCTATCAAGAATTCACCCACTCCACAGAATGTGACAGAGGTAAGATCTTTTATGGGGATCGGAGGATACTACAAGAGATTCATTGAAGGATTCTCCAAGGTTGCACATGCTATTAGTTCTTTTCAAAGGAAGGGGATAAAGTTTGAATGGACCTCGAAGTGTGAAGAAATTTTCCAGTGGTTAAACTATCATCTCACCAGTGCACCGGTCTTAAAACTTGCATACCCAAATAAATATTTTGTGGTATGTACGGATGCATGCGGTTAAGGATTTGGAGGAGTTCTTATGCAAGACAACCACATGATATGCTATGAATCCAAAAAGCTGAAGGAGCATGAGAGGAATTATGCCACTCATTATCTAGAACTTGCTGCCATAGTACATGCTCTCAAGATGTGGAGGCATTACTTAATGGGCAGAAAATTTGAGTTAAGGACAGACCATTATGGTCTGAAATATTTGTTTGATCGACCTGCTCTGAACGTTAGGCAAGATAGATGGCTAGAATGTTTGTGTGAGTTTGATTTTGAAATCAAGCACATAAAAGGTAAGGAGAATAAGGTAGCTGATGCACTCAGCAGCAAAGTACAAGAAATGAATGTGGTATCTATTAGCATTTCCCAATCATATTTGAGACAGCAGATTATTAACCATAATGTTGAAGATGAAATGTATGCACAGTTAAAGGATAAATTACAGCAAAAATGACTTGAAAAGAAGTATGAAGGTTATAAGCTAGAAGAGGATGGAATTCTTACTTATAAAAATAGAATTTAGATTCCCAATGTAGCAAATTTGAGGAGGGTTATTATGGATGAAATCCATTAAACTCCATATTCTGGTCAACTGGGATATCAGAAGACGATTGCTGCAACAAGAAAGCAATAATTTTGGCCAAGAATGAAAAAGGACATGGTTGTATATATTTCAAGATGCATGAAGTGTTAGCAAGTGAAGGTTGAACATCAACACCCAACAAGTTTGTTGCAACCTTTGTTGGTTCCAGAATGGAAATGGGAAGTGATTTCCATGGACTTTATTATAGGATTGCCGATGTCTTGGAGACAACTTGATTCCATCATGGTTGTGGTGGACAATTTGATGAAGGAAACACATTTTATACCGGTAAAGTACACACATAAGACTGATGATATTGCCAAGATTTTCATGAAATAAATTTTTAAATTGCATGGATTTTCTAAGGCAATAGTCTCTGACAGAGATGTTAAGTTCAATTCTAAATTTTGGAAAGGATGCTTTGCATACTTGGGAACAAAGTTGAATTTCAACAATTCCTTCCACCCTTAGACTGATGGATAGACTGAGAGAGTTAACCAAGTGCTGGAAGACATGCTTCGCATGTATGTGATGGACAAACCATCCAAGTGGGAAGACTATTTACACTTGGTATAATTTGCTTATAACAATGGACAGCAATAATCTTGGGGATGAGTCCATTTGAAGATTTGTATGGCAGGAGATGCATAACACCGGTGACTTGGGATAACCTAGTGAACAGAGTTGTGATCAGTCTAGAATTGCTCAAGCAGATGGAGCAGCAAGTTGTAAAAATCAAACAAAATCTAAAGGCATCCTAGGACAGACAGAAAATCTATGGAGATAAGCATAGGGAGAACAAATAGTTCAGTATTGGGGATCATGTTTACCTCAAGGTGAAGGAAAATAAAAGTTCCTTGAAGCTTGGGAGTTGTGCCAAGCTGTCTCCTATATACTGTGGGTTGTTTGAAGTGCATGAAAGAATCGGACCAGTTGCATATAGAATTGCATTTCCTGCTAGCACTAGGGATCATAATGTTTTTCATCTTTCTTTGCTTAATAAATATGTACATGATCCTAACCATGTAATAAATTGGGATATGATGCAGGTGGAACTAGAGGGAGAGTTCCAAATCAAGCTTATGTGTATCCTTGCCAGGAAGGTCACAATGCTCCAGAACCGAGAAATGGATAGGTAAAGGTGCAATGGGAGCACTACTGCCCTGAAGAAGCTACATGGGAGATGGAGGATTCCATGCAACTGACATATCAGTTTTTGTTCAATTTTGTGGATCGCTGAGGGAAGTACCAGCAAAGCATTTTTGTTCAATTTTGTAAAGCATTGAGGACAGTGCTATTGAAGGGGAGGGGAATGTAACACCCTAGTTTTTACCTCGTTTGCATTTAAATAATATGATGTAAATAATCATGGTGTGGAGCTCAAGGAAAAATCCCCACCATCGATTTAGTGTTTTTTTTCGGTGATTAAAATTTAGGACAATGGTGTTTTTATGCTAGATGAACGTTATAAGTTTAGACACCATGTTAAATTTGCAATTTTTTTATTAAAATCCCGCAGCCAGCTATGTCAATGTAACAAAATGATATGGGGGCATGATTTTTACTAAGGATAAGGGCGGGGGGGGAGGGGGTATTGGAAGAGTGGGAAGAAATTTTAAATGGACAGAGCACCATTTCTGGAAAAAACGTTTTTTAAATTTTTTTAGGCAAGAAAACACCTTTCCCTCATGCAGTCATGTTTCACCTTCCCCTCATGATTTTGGACTATGTTTAACGTTTTGGAAAGGGGATTCTGGCATTCACACAGCAAGCAAAGCCGCTCTGAGTCTTGATCCTTTACAAATTTTCTTGTTCTGTGAATTGTTTTCCTTTTTACGATTTTCATGTCTGTTAGTCGTTTCCTGAATGCGAATGCCCGGAATCTGATTTGTGCTTTTGAATTGAATGACCAGCAAATGATTTCATTTTGATAATTGTAGTAGTCGGTCTAGCTTAGGCAATGCTCAGAAATTCGTAATTGTTGTGTGTGTGTGTGTGTATTCCTTGGCTTATGTTACGTTTTTTTAATCCCAGATCTGATATCGCAATGTGTACATCCTCGTTTGACATATTAACTGATTTGGGGAATGTAAATGGAGTATGGACTTGCTTGATAAACCTTGTATGTGAAGGAACATCACAGACCAAGCTAGAGGGCTAGTTTTATTCTTTGCATACCATGAATAACACTAGAAGGGAAGGCATGGCCTGAGGGAGTGTGCAGTAGAGAAGGGGATGCTTCCTTGTGTTGGGTGTGCAAATTTTTAGAAGTCAAGCTAGATCTAGTGTAGGTGTCCATAGCTCTGGGATTCAGCTCACTAGCTTAGTAGTCAGTCTTTCCACCTCCTTGGAAACCTGATATACCCAACTGAAAGGATGGCTTGGATTATATCTTGATAAACCCATATATTGGCTTGGTTGTGTCTCATGTGAATTTTGGCTAAGTGTAAACCACTCTCTGTATAAGCCTGATAAACCCAACTGGAAGGATGGCTTATCTTGGTTGGTAGCTTGATAGAGCCATCTCTTGGCTTGGCTGTGACTTGTATAAACTTTCGATATGTATAAATCACTGCCTGTGTAAGCCTAATAAACCTAACTATGTTGGCTTGGATGAGTTTTATTATATCCTTGGCTATGGAGAAGTCTGCTAGTGTTCCTTATTCCTTAGGGAAATCATTCCCAGCTCGGGGGTGGTAGTGCCAATGAGAGATTGATGAGCACACTGGCCTATGGTTGGGTGGAACGTTGCAATGACATAATTGGTTATAGCACAAGCTTCTGATAAAGATAAGTATTTCTTATGTTTCAATCTTTGCAACTGTACTTGTTTATAAATGAATATGAATATGATGAATACTTGAATGGAATGTATTTAATGTAGTTGTATATTTCATGAATGATGTATATGTGTATGTAATTTCATTTCAATGAATTTTCTAACCTATTATGGAGCTATATTGGCCAGATTGGCGATGGCCTGAATGCTCAAAATCATTTTTAGACTTAGAAATTTTCATGAACAGATCGAATTTTGTAGATTTTTCCTTTCCGCAACTTGTGGGATGCAGGATGCAGAAATGCACCTTGCATAACTTTGGACTCCACATTTTCCCTTCCGCAATTCCCTTTCCACAATTTGTGGGATGCAAGATGCAGAAATGCGCCTTGAATAAGTTTGGTCTCCACATTTTCCCTTCCGTAATTCCCTTTCCGCAATTTGTGGGATGCAAAAATGTCATTTGGAAAAATATGCTTTCCACATTTCCCTTTCGCAATTTGTGGGATGCAGGATGTGGGATGTGGAAATGACTATGGTAAATCTTGATTTCTGCAAACTTGATCTCCGCAACAACCATTCCACGTGCGGGATGTGGCATGCAGGATGCGGTGTGTGAGAATGAAATTTTGATATGTTTCTGATTCTGCAAGTGAATCTCTCCACACCATTGATTTTCTATGGGATGATTCTCCATAGTTCTATCTCTCTGCGATTGGGGACGATAAAGAGTTATACACGGTCTGAATTAGAATGTTAGCAAGGGAAATTATTGCTTCTGTATATCTTTAAAGAAAAAAAAGAATCAGGAATCATCATACGAATGCAGAATTAGAGATAGGTAACTCAGGTAGAGGAGTTGGGTCGCATTGTCTCCTTTGAGGCAGGAGGGGATGTGGTAGCTTTGGTTGTTGGTTCTTCAAACTCTTCTTCCTTCATCATAGATTCAGTAAATTCTAAGCATAAGGCCTCCATAGAATACTTCTTCTCAGCCATGTATTCTCACAATTGTCCATCCATTTGTATGGGTGATGATTCAGAAATCCAAGCCAAAGGGATTGGCAGGATTGATCTTAAATACGGGTACTTCAATAATGTTTTGTTTGTACCTGATATAGCACCGGAACTACTCTTAGTGTATCAAATGACACATACTGGTGAAGCCAAGAGAGTAACATTTACTCTATATAGAGTGTAGATAGCAGAAATATCTACAAACAAAGTGGTTGCATTGGGGTTTGTTGATCATAATGCAAGAATGTACGAATTATCCCATTTCTTCCCCTACTCCCAAGGGAATGCACTTCTATCACATTCCAATGAGACAAGCAGGTTGTGGCATGTGAGATATGGCCATCTCAACTACAGGTAGCTCCAGGTGTTGAACAAAGAAGGCATGGTGGAAGGGATTCCTTCTATTGATATCTCAAATGGCACATGCAAAGGATGTGTAGTGGAAAAGCATGTCGAGCATAGTTATGAAAAGGGAAAGAAAGGAGATATGTCCAAGTCCTTGATTTGGTTCATTCATATATCATTTGGCCTCTTCCCACACCCTCTTATGGGGGATCAAGGTATGTATTGAATTTTATATATGACTTCTCAAGGTATTTCTGGTTATATTTCCACAAACTAAAATTTGAAGTCTTTAAGACTCTCAAATTTTGGAAAGCCCTGGTTGAGAATGGATGTGGGAACAAGATCATGGTCCTTAGGACTGGAAATGGAAAGGAGTATGTGAATAAGTGTTTGCAAAATATTTTTGAATAATGTGGCATCCAAATGAAGCATTTGGTTCCCTACACACCACTACAAAATGGTGTGGCATAGTGCAAGAGTAGGGCTCTCAAGGAGATGGAAACCTATATTTTGGAAGCAAAGGATTTGAATCCTAATATGTGGGATGAATCCATTAATTATGATGCATATGTTCAAAACATAGTTCCTCACAAATATTTGGATGAAAAAACACCTTATGAGGTTTGGTTTGGTCACAAGGAAAGTGTTTCACATTTCAGGGTATTTGGCTCAAAGGCTTGGGATAGGATTCCTCCAGAGAAGATAAAATCCTTGCAACCTCAAAGAAAGGATTCCATCATGGCTGGATATTATAAATATGAAAAGGATACAATCTCTTTGATCCCTCATCTCAGAATAAATTCAAAGAAAGTAGTGTACAGTTCGAAGAGGATCTCATGCAATAGGCCGAACTAGCTCAAGGGGAAGCTCACATCCTCCACTCCATGATGATGTAAGTGATGAATATATTTATGATTTTTCTTATTCTGATATTTCAGATGATGATGACGAAATGCATTCAGATCATGAATCACCCATTCGGCCCAAGTGGGCTGAGAAAACTATTGAAGCAACTAGAAATCTAGTTGGAAATCTAGTAGATCCTAAGAAGACTATATCTCAAATTCACATTACTTTTTCTGCATGTGAATTGAATCTTGTTGATAGTTTATTCATGATGGCTGGATATGAGCCTCAAACATATCAGTGAGAACCACTTTACCCAATATGGAAAACAACCATGCAAGAATATTTCAACTCATTGTAAGACAATGAGGCTTGGGAATTGGTTCCTTTCCCTCCAAGAGGAAATTAGTGCAATGCAAGTGGGTCTATAGGACCAAAGTGGCTGTTGATGGTAGGATATCAATTATAAGGCTAGTTTGGTTGCCAAAGGATTCTCTCAAGTCCAAGGAGTGGACTATACAAAGGCATTTGCACCGATTGCAAAGATGGACTATATCAGGCTAGTCTTAGAAATTGTTGCATCTAAGCGCTAGGAGGTTCACCACATGGATGTAAAAAGTGAATTTATTCATGGTGAAATTCAATAGGAGATATATATGCATAAAAATGAAGGTTTCAATGAATATACTTCACTTTTGTGCAGGTTAAAGAAGTCTATCTATGGATTTAAGCAAGCCCCCAGGGCTTGGTATGACAAGATGGACAATTCTAGGCTTTCGCTTGGATTTGAATGATGTAAATGTGATAATAATGTGTATTTGCAGCATTTTGGTGACTTATTGCAGGTCATAGTTCTATATGTTGATGATATTTTTATTACAAGTAGCTACACTAAATAAATGTGATTGATTAAGTCTTGTTTTCAGAGTGAATTCTCCATGAGCGACCTTGGATTGTTGAAGCAATTTATTGGATTGGAAATTGAGCAATCTAAAGTAGGGATCAAGGTCAGCTAACAAAAGTATGATATAGACCAGTTATTGAAGTTTAAAATGGCTGAATTTAAGGAATCCAAGTTCCCATTCCTTTCAGGTATAAAACTGGGTGAATTTGGTGCATCTCCATTGGTGGAAAACTCATTGTACAGACTGCTAGTTGGGAGTCTATTGTATCTTACACACTCCCAACCATATTTTTCATATGTTGTAGGTTTTTTAGCTAGATATATGCAACAGCCTCATGAGATCCTTTGGAATTAATCCAATAGGATAATTCACTATGTGAAACGAACCAGACACTTTGGGGTACACTATGTTGTTGGTTCTCCACTAGAACTAGTTGGGTTTACTGATTCTGACTAGGATGGTGATCCCATTTACAAGAAATCCACTTCAGGTTATGTATTAATTCTTGGACATGGTCCCATATGCTGGTCAAGCAAGAAACAACACACCATATCCCTCTCTTCAGCTAAGGTGACGTACAGAGGAGTAGTGAATGCAACTACACAATGTGTGTGGTTGCAAGGTATTCTTCAGGAACTTGGAGTTGCATTTTATTCACCCACAGTCATTTGGTGTGACAATCAAAGTGAAATCAAGAGTTATACTGATCTAGTGCAGAGACAGAGGACCAACTAAATTGAGATACACATGCACTACATCCATATCTTTGTGCATGACTAGGTGATATCCTTACAGTATTTCCCATCTGCAAAGAAAACTGCTAACATTTCACAAAGAGCTTCACAGAGAAGACATTCAACTATATGAGATCCCTTCTTGGAGTGGGTGACACGTGGTAATGGATGATATTCAGTTTCATATTTTAATCCATGTCCATTTTAGAGGATAGGTTTTGTTCCCATGTGGTTTCCTCCTTACCTTGGTTTTTATGGACAAATAAAATTTATGTTGTATGAGGTGACTTGAGCCTTAGGTTCCAAGGCCTCAATAATATTTTGGTTAAGATGCACTAATTTAGGATTAATTGGGGGTGTTAGAGAAATAATCCTCCTTAATACTATGATCATACACCTAGGTACATTTCCTTAGCATCTATGCTATGCTCTATAGTCCAGACTTAGGATATATTGATCATTTACTCATAGTTGAGGCATTCTTGGTTGATCATTATGACAGGCTGGAACCCCCATTGGTGACATAACATCCTTGGTTCTCTCCTCCATCTCTATATTCAAGGAATATGTTTGACCTTAGGCGCTAGTACATGTTTGTGGTGGTTTTTTTCCTTCCTTGGGAATTTATTGTGTCCTAGAGTGTTATCAACCTAAATGGCACTTCTCCGTCCGAGTGCCGACACTTCATATGTCGACGCACAAAAGGACATTTATGGATTGAAGATTGCCTCAAACACTATAGATGGGCATGACATGAGATGCATTCACTATCCACGTAGCTTGCCATTTTTACCTTTTTATATGTTGATTGTTGTACGCGACTCTTTCCATAGCAACTCGCGTACATACCCGATTATCTCCATAGCATATTGCATACCGTATGCAGGTATTGTCATTGTAACTTGCGTACAGATCTGTACACGGGTTTCCCTTATATAAACTTGCGTGTCACACATAGGTTGCTAGTATCAATACTCATGTACGCCTCCATTTGATATTAAAAATAATAAATACAATTAATGGAGATTTGTTAAGCCTTAAACATTAACTATCTTAACTGTCTCAACCTCCTCAACCTTCAAAACTGCTCTATTTTCCTAAGTATAAATAGAGGCCTTGGGGAGGGCATTATAGAATCATAATTGGAGAGAAAAGTTATGCTGGTGGTATATCTTTAGATGTCTTTGGAGTAGCAGAACTCAGAATCCTTTGGTTGCAGAGGAGTCCTTGTTTCAGGCGTTGGGTTGTACACTTATCTCATTCACTATTGTTAATAAAGAGAATCCTTATTCAAAATGCATATTGAATATCTTTCATGTATCATGGTTTGATGAATATTTATGATTAAGCACTCTATATATTGTTTATCTAACTTGTCATATATACATGTATAATATTATGTTTGGAGTATTTGCTCTTTGTAGGTGAAGGAGGTGCAGGAGGTGCATCCCTGAAAGCTTTGGAGAGGAGCAGAGCAGAAGAAGACAAAGCTTGGATCAATCATCGTTAATCGGGTGAGTCCATCACATATTCCTATTTCCTTTATGTACTTTAAAAGCTGATTGTCTGCAAGTTTTAAGAGTACATTGGTAACCCCAGACCCTCGGTTATAAGGGTGTTTATTCCTGAACAACAGAACTGGCGACTCCACTGGGGAGTCCATACTGCTGTGGGTTTCTCTCTTGGATAGTCACGTACAGTACGCGGGTTGCCCTTATACACAGTCGCATACAAGCCTTAGCATTTTAATTTTTGGGTTAGGGTTTGCTTGTCACAATCGCTTTATAAAAAAAAATTGTTGGTTGGTCTTCCTTATAAGCATTACACTATCAGTTTGATTACCTTGTTGGCCACACCTTGTGGTTTCTTGTAAATCCCTTGAGTTTCTTTTGTTTGGATTGTCTTCTGTTTGGGTTATAGGTTTAAGTGTTGGTTGTCCAAATCAGTGATCAGGGTTCTGGACACTATTTGTCCCATTCTATCTTCGAATAGTGATTGGTTTTCCACTTACCTTTGTGTGATTTTAGTGACTTCTTGTCATTGTGCCTGCCCAAGCTAGGTTTCCAAGTCTTCCCTTGTTGGTTGATATTTTGGTCTTATTAATATATTTACTTCACTTTGCTTGCTTTATACAGTTGAATTAATTCAACTATACTCAAGTTTAGTGCATTTAGGTGCATAGTAGTCTTTGAGCATTTTTAAAAATGAAAAGAAAACATTTTCAAGATTTTTCTTGTAATTTTGCATAGAGTAGTTTTCCTTTCAGTTTTTAAAATATAATCTCAAAAAACTACAAAAATATAGTCTTAGTGTTCTCTTTATCGTTGCATTTTTCATCAATTTATATTTACAAAAAAAGAAAAAAGAAGTTTGTTTTAAGTAGTGATGATTTGCTTTGAAAACATACACCTTTGCTTTTATATTTCTTATCAAGTCAAAAACATCATAGTCTTTCACTCCACTTGCCTTCTGAGTAAAGAATAGCCTTTAAAATGAACGCAATAATTAAAATTTACTAGTAATTTTTATTTTTAGGGCCATTCACCTACTAGCTTACGCTAGACTTGTGGGCTAGGAATTGTAAACTTCCCATAAGTTTTAAAATTCAGACATAGTGGACCATTCAATAGGTGAATCCTCATCTTTATTGATTGTATCTGGGAAGCTCCTCTCAAAAGGGAGTCAATCACGAGGCCGTGTGGAGGCATTGGACTGAGGAGATAACCCTTCAATTCATTATCGAAACGTAGATCAGGACTTTTACGCATCCGGGGATTCTGTCCTAGACAGAGTTTCGGGCTCAACTACCCTGCTCATGCGTACAAGTCAGGCTTGCGACTATCCCCCCAGATGGTTGGTATAGCTAAGGTAGCCTTTAGTCTCTTGACATTTAGGGTTCACACCTAGGTAAACCGAAAGGCTATTTCTGGTTCACCTTGGATGGGCTTAGAAGGTAACCCTTGTTGAAAGTGTAGGAGGGTGCTAGGTGATTCCTCCGCTTATGCCTAAGAACCTCTTCAAGGATGCCAAGTAACTGTTCTTAAGCTTTCTTCGGGAAAGAATATCTTTTACCCTTGCTGACTGTTGAGACTTTAGGAATTTTTTGTAGTGATTGCTCTATGGTTTGTCTATGTTTAGCTGACCTTAGGGTTTGAATTGTCAAATTTACAATCGTGGAGGACCAACCTATAAGGAGGTCACAAAGGTTGTAAAACCTTCCTCCTCTCATCACATTAGAACCCCCACCTCCACCTCAAAGGCGGAGATTGGACATGGACAGTTCATTTGAACCGATAGGAGTAAGTGAAGTTCCAAGTGAACCAGCACTTGTAGCTAACCACTTTAATTTTATTACAGTTGAGATAGAAGACTTGCAGGCTGATGAGTTTGCAAGGAATTTTAGCACTCCCTTGAATGACTTAAATGATCCTGTGATCGTCCAAGTTAGACCTTTTGATTCACCTATTTTGGGTGTCCCTGTGGGCAGGATTATGTCTACTACAGGAGAAATTTCTTTTGTTTTCACCTCAGCCCTACCGGCTGAAGGGCTTCTACCTCCCCCGGTAAGTGCCCCTAGATCTAGCATACTTACTATGCCATTGAATCCAGTGAGTCGGGTGGTCCAACAACTGGTTCCCATAAGCCTGGGAGGTGCTTCTGGTGACATGGTTACTGGGATTCCTAGTATGCCTACTATTCCTTCCTCCATTACACACACTGCCAAGAGCAGTCTGGTAGGATCCTCGGCTTTCGTCCAAGGATTTCCTTGGAATGGGGGGAATATTCCCCCATCCACTCCATATGTAGGCCCATCACCTTCTTATGTAGAAGTGCAGTTTGGAAACACTACCTCTTATGGGCAAGGTTTTCAAACTCTAGTCTAGGCCACATTCACAAGCTCTCCTTTTTTGTTATTTAGCGGAGGGATACCTGCTCCCTTTTTTCAAACCCCAGTTTTGAATGGGATGGCCCGAACCTCTTATATTGCACCTCCCACACACAATCCTATGGCTTTCAGATGGAATCCATTTCAAATTAATCCATCCACTTCGCAATCGGTGGCAGGGGGCAACCCCACCTTTACATATGGGCATTCGGGGGCAAGTCCCTCTAATCCCCAGACTGGCACTTTTAGTGCTCCGGTGTGACCTAAGCTTCCTTTCCTAACAATGTTAAACTTGCCAGAAGTTTCTAAGTTGATGAATGACCCATTGAGGCATGACCCCTTGTGGCCACATGTTCCCACCAAATTGCCATCGAACATCCCTAAATTCAAAGGCAAAGTTGGTGAAGATCCTGGGGATCATGCCACCACATTTCATTTATGGTGTTCTTCTAATTCACTAAATGAATGAATATTCAGTTAGGTTGAGGCTGTTCCAAAGAACCTTAATGAACACTGCAGCAAAATGGTACATTGAGTTTCCTTCTGCTCCGTTCAGTAGTTTTTGGGACTTGGCTAGTGCATTTCTTAGCCACTTTCAGCTTCCAGTCCGATATGATTTCAGAATGGACTTGTTATCTACCTTTAGGCAGAACAAGGTTACCCACATCTCAGACCATATTCAGGAGTGGAGGAGGCGAAAGAGCCTTATTAAAGCCACTATTCCTCTTGATTTCTTACTAGAGTGGTTCCTTAAATCTTTGTTGCATTATATATCTAAGGACGTATCCACTTCAGGAGCGACGAATGAAGAAGAAGCCATTCTCAGGGCCCAGCAATTGGATTTGATTTATTCACAATCTAGGGTCTTATATGAGATTATCCCTGAGGCACCGAGGACTACCCATGATGCAGAGAAACCTAAGCCTGGACCCCATGCCGATTGTGTGGTTGGGTCCGTTAACTCTCCCACTGTAGAATCTTTAGCCAAACAACTTCATCAGTTGTCCATCAAACATTCTACAATGGAGGCAGCAAAGGATGCCCCCTCCCCCCAATGTGAAAATGTTTTTGCATAGACCTCTCAGAAGGGAAATCAACAGCCCAGTGGGAAGAAGAAGAGAGGAAAGAAAGGGGAGGGAAATAAAAATAAGTAGAAGCCCATGAACAATGCTGATGGGGAAAGAACGAAAAGAAAAAGGTTGAAATCCCATGTAATTTGTGCCACAAGGATCACCTCACTCACCTTTGTCCCCTTATTGAACAATCCTAGAAGCTGCTTAAAGCTCAACAATCGGCTGTCCTCAAGGATCCATTTCCCCAAGGGTAGAACTCTGCTTCAACTTCTAATGTAGAAGGGGGAACTCCAGGTGTCCCTAACCCTAACTATATCAACATGGTTCGATCTTCGATTTTGCTACAGAATAGGAATAAAAATTATGAGAAAGAGACTTCTGAGAAGGGTAAGTCTATAGGTGAAACTTCTAACGCTCTCACTATCAAGAAGCTTGCTGAAATTATGCCTAAGATATCGAAAGGTGTCTTTAAGAAGACCTTGCATAACCATAATGCTAGGGTTGCTTCAAACTACTCAGTGGTTGAAGACTTAGCCCAAAACCCGTGTGCAATGTCAACTTTAGAGGTGCTACAGAGCTGTCCCACTTAGCGGGATGCACTCTTAGTAGCCTTAGGTAGCATGGACTCGTCGAGTCTCATGGCAAAATTTCACTTGTCTGATGTTAAAAATCGCCTACCTTACCATGTAGCCTTATCAATAGATGTCATCAATGGTGGAAAGACCATTGGAATGGCAGTTGTTGATGAGGGTGCTTCTACATACGTTATGTCCTTGTCATGTTGGAAAGCTCTCCGATCCCTACATCTGGTCCCGTCAAACACTCTGCTTACTGCTTTCAATGAAACGTAATTCTGTCTGCATGGTATCCTACCAGCTTTCAAAATAAAGCTGGAAGGGAAAGTAGTGTCTGTTCAGGTGGAAGTGATTGATGCACCTTTGGACTATAATTTGCTTCTGGGAAGAAGCTGGACTTATGCCATGTCCGCTATTGCGTCGGTCGTCTTTCGGGTGGTAGTTTTCCCATGCGAAGGAAAGTTGGTTAATGTTAACCAACTCAATTTTACTCGAAAAGGCCGCATAGAGTCTAATGAATTTGTTGTGCCATTGGTTGATTAGGTCAAACCTGCTACACAGAGCTTGGGGGATGGAATGTACACATCACTGATGGGAACATTTGATATTCCAGCCCCGATTAACTATATTAGTTCTACTAGTGTGGGGAAGTCCATAGCCATGGTTGTTGATAGGACTGATCCTTGGGTTCTCCCTTCCCCCCATGAACCGAAAGTGCCCTTATCAGCAGTGGAAGTAGACTACCAAGCTATCACTCAAACCACTGTTGATCCCATTCCAAACCCTCTCACAGCCTCAGAGGACCTGGAAGAAGTCTATTTTCCTACTTGGGAAGAAAACTATTTGCAATCTACGGACTGTTTAGATATGGTTTTACCTTCTGATGAAACCATTCTAGAAGCCTTGAGCAGATGTGATAAGACCTATGAAGATCTTCATCATTGATCCTATTTTCTTCCAGAGCTAAGCAGGATAGAAAATCAAGAGTTTCATACGAGACTATCAGATGATGTTGATACACCCATCAATCCCTTACCCAGGGAAGGAATGTTTTCCAAGTGGAATATGGAAAATATTTATGTCATTATCCCTATCAACATCTCTGTAAGCCTTGATGTCATGGAAAATATACATATAGGCGCAAACTGCTCTCCTGAGGAGATTGCAATCTATACGGCCTTGTTCAAGGAATTCTGAGACGTCTTTTCCTAGTCATATAAGGAGATGCCAGGCATTGATCCATCGATAGTTGAACATGAGATCCGAACATACCCTAACGCTAAACTTGTTTGAAAAACTTTAAGACCTGTTAACCTGCCGAAAGCGGTGGCTGTGAAGGCTGAAGTTGAAAAGCTATTGAAAGCTGGTTTCATTTACCCCATAGATCTGACAGAATGGGTATCCACTCCTGTTCTTGTTGATAAGAAGAAAGGGACCATATGCGTCTGTACTGACTTCAGAGATTTGAATATATCTTGTCCTAAGGACAACTATCCCATGCCATTTATAGACCAGATTATAGATTCTTGCATGGGAAGTGAAGTGTTCTCGTTTATGGATGGTTTCTCTAGATACAATCAAATTCAAATAAAACCGGAAGACCAACATAAAACTTCTTTCATTTGTCCTTGGGGTACCTTCCTGTACAAAAAAATTCCCTTTGGATTGAAAAATGCTGGGGCAACCTTTCAATGGGAAATGAACTTTTCCTTCCATGATATAAAAGCCATTTTTTAACCTTATCTCGATGATATGCCTGCACATTCTCGCAAGAGGATTAACCATCCAGATCACTTACGGTTGATATTTGAATGATGCAGATACTATAAGATCCGCTTGAATCCACACAAGTGTGGGTTTTGTGTCGAGTCAGGAAGACTGCTTGGATTCATTGTCTCTAATAGAGGCATCTGGGTGGATCCATTAAAAGTAGAGACCATTGTAAATCTGGCTCCTCCTTATTCTATCAGGAAAATTCAAAGCCTGCAGGGAAAGTATAATTTTCTTCGACGATTCATCATTAACTATGCCAAGATTACCAAGGGTTTCATGTAGTTGTTAAAACAGGACACCCCATTTATGTGGGATGAAACTGCACAACTCGCTTTCGAGGCATTGAAAAAATATTTGTTGTCAGCACCTTTACTGCATCTGCCAAATTAGTCTAGGGATTTTATATTGTATCTAGCCGCGTCTGAGTCGACCATTGGGGTAGTCCTGGTCCACGAAGACAATAAGCTATAGCAGCATGTTGTTTACTATCTTAGCCATGCTTTGGCCGGCCCTGAACTCAGGTACTCCCACGTCAAGAAATTGGCTTTAGCAGCTGTCTATGCTGTTCAAAGGTTACGTCACTACATCTTGCTGAGGACTAGAATAGTAGTGGCAGATGTGAATCCCTTTCAGTATGTTTTGTCCCGATGGATCATTGGGGGGAAATTAAACAAATGGATAGTCATTCTCCAAGAGTTTGAATTGGATTTCAAGTCCGCTAAGTCTAAAAAATCCTTAGTTTTTGCTGAGCTTATAGCAGAATTTCCAAAGGAAGAAGATGTAGTCGTTGACGATGACTCATTCCCAGATGAGCATATCTTCTTGATAGCCACCGCTGATCCCTGTTACAGAGATATACTTATATATCTCCAAACTTTGAAGTATCCTATGGCTTCCTCATGGGAGGAACGACGTAAATTACACCTTCATGCTAAGAACTACCTCATCATAGGTGATACTCTATATCGAAGAGGGGTAGATTCCATTTTTCGTCGATGTCTTACCCATGAGGAAGTAGAGATTGTTCTGAATGATTCCCATAGAAGAGCATGTGGGGGTCATTTATCTGGGTTAGCAACGGCCCAGAAGATACTACGTGCTAGTTATTTCTGGCCCACAATCTTCAAATATTGTGTGGAAGCAGTGAACTGTTGTCATCCTTTTCAGCTTTACACCAGGAAAATGTAGGCACATCCCACTCCGTTGTTTCCCGTTGTCTCGGTGGACCCCTTCATGAAGTGGGGGATTGATTATGTGACGTGCAACCCAACTTTGGCTGGGGGGCACAAATATATCATCATCACTGTGGACTATTTTATGAAATGGGCAGAGGCAATGCCCACCTTTAAATCCAATGGGGAAACGACAAATTTCTTTGTGTTCAATCATGTTATAGCACGGTTTGGTATACCTAAGGTGATTGTCACTAACCATGGCAGTCATTTTCAAAATATCATGATGACGGAACTGACCACTATGCTTGGATTCATACAAGAGCATTCATATTTGTATTATCCCTAGGCAAATGGTCAGGTTGAGGCTATTAACAAGACTTTGAAGACTATCCTTAAACATACAATTGATGCATCCCATTCTAACTGGCATATCATGCTATAATCCACCCTTTGGGCGTACCGAACTAACGTAAAAACTGCTACGGGTTTCTCCCCCTTCCAACTCGTTCATGGAGTGGAAGTCGTCACCCCGATTGAATGTGAAATCCCATCCTTGAAAATAGCTATTCATGTGTTACCCGATACGACAGAGCTTGAAGAACATCTAGTACACTTAGAACACCTTGATGAGTAGTGCAGAGATGCGCTGATAGCTAATCAAGCTCACAAGAATAGGGTCAAAATCCAATATGATAAATCGGTCAAACCTAGGATTTTTTCTGAGGGGTAACTTGTTTTACTTTGGGACCAAGACAAGGAACCCCTGGGGGAAGGAAAATTCAAGGTTATGTGGTTAGGGCCTTATGTCGTGTCGAAATTCTTAAATAAGGGCTTATATGAGTTAATATATTTTGATGGTATTAAGATGCCTGAGCCTAGAAATGGGCTCTATCTAAAAAAGTACTATGCTTAGGCCTAGCACTTTTTCTTGTATTCTATTGTATGTATTTTTATGTACACTATATCGTCAGTTTATGTTTTTAATACTATCTGCTGGTTGTTTCAGATGTCTTCTAAGATGTTCATAGGTTTCGTTGATGGTTCCAGTCGCCACACTTGTAATCTTGCTTCAACGGCATGGGTCATTTATTCTCCCTCAGGACAGTCAGTTGCCTCAGGAGGTACTTGCTTAGGTCCTGCTTCTAATAATGTTGTTGAGTATAGGGTTGTAATTGATCTTCTATGGGATGCTTTGTCACGTGGTATGACCCAGCTAGAAGTCCATCTGGATTCTCAACTGGTGGTTTCCTAGCTCAATCGCGCTTACCAAGTGTGGAACCCTATTCTATTACGTCAGTTCATGCAAGTTAGGTTATTGGAAAGAAATTTTGAATTTATTACATTCAATCACATTCCAAGGAATCCGAATTCATTGACTGATGCATATGCTAATTACATTTTGGATTGGTATCTAACACATATTTCCTAAAATATACAACATACACATAAAAAACATTTGTAAATAAACCAACAATATATATATATATGTGTGTGTGTGTGTGTGTGTGTGTGTGTGAATATATGTCTATAGATAGGTCGAGTCTTTGGTCCTCGGATCTAGTCATAACTATATAATATACAAAAATATACAAAAAATGGATCGTAGTCCATCAAAATGCCCTAGATCTAAGCAGGACCACCCTGTTCCCCTTGGTCTCCCTGTACTCTAGCTTCCTCAGCCTACTCAGCTTCGGCAGCCTCTACAGCATCTATGTACACCAAAACAGCTCTGGCTATCGCCTCAAAAGGTGTATCCAGATGGGTGGTATTCCAACCACATACTCCTGCATGATGGCTAGGATGTGCTCAATCCACATAGTAGGTACTCTCTGGGTAAGCCTAGCCATCTTCCCCTCCAAAACCCTAATAAGCCCCTGGTCTTCACTTAAGACAGGACGAACAAACATACGTGGATGCCCTGCAGGGTGGACCAGTCCAATATCTGTATTTTGACATGTTTATAAGATTAGAACTCTTATACATATGTATATATCCCTATATTTTAAAATTCATAAAAAAATTTAAAAACTTGAAAATTAAAAATTACCTAGCTCTCCCCATGCTCCTCCTGGAGGGAGGACAAGGTCTGGATCACCTCGAAAATCCATCCCAGCATATGGAAACTGGTCCAGTGCTGGTAATTGCCACTCCCACCAGAAGTAGAAGTCATCATCATACACACTTTGCACTGAGCAACCTCCTCCCTGGCAGAGGAAGATATCTCCCCACCTGCTCAGCCTAGGCTGACGAGGAGATCTAACCAGTACAGGTACTACAGGGCTCAACCCCAGCACTCTCTCTCGAAGAAGGCCACCAAGATGCTAGAATATCTGAAGTTCTTCCTTCTTCCTCTCTTGCAGTCTGAGAGTTTTTTTTTCAGAATCGGGATTACCCTCGAACACCAATCATACAAAGCCCCATGCATGCAGTCCACTGCTAACCTCATTTGGTTCCATGTGGCGAGATGAAGAGAAGATGATCCCGCAACCCTAACTATGGTACTTACCAAAACCTATAGGGGAAGATCATGTATGTGTGTAATAGGGATGCAACTCCCTCTCTTTTGGGTCCCCGGTGCGCAGAATACATCAATGTAGTTTTGGACACTTAGAGGATCACCGCCTCTGCCGGTGTCCTCCAAGTTAACTAGAACCCCTCATCATGATAGACCACCAATGAAGTATATATCCTCAGAAGTAATCTCCAAGGACTCACCTTGAAGGTCGAACATGCCCAAATCATGATCCCAGTAGTTTATCATGAACTCTAGCAGGTGGACATTGGCCCACATAGGTGATGTGCAAAATAATTTAAACAACCCACTTGAACATAAAACATTCATAGTGGGGGCATCCTGGAGTGCTTCTTGATCCAAATCTTCGTGCTCACTCTCTCTCCACTCAAGCACCATCTTCACACCTAGCAAATCAACCATTGTGAAGCATTAATTTCATATAAAAATTCAAAATTTTGACTCTTTATATATCTTTTTACCCTCCACGTAGTGTACACGACTGTCTAGTTAGACATGTCGCGTACCATACATGATTGTCTTTCAGACAACCTACGTACAGAATGCATGTACACGAGTGTTACTATAGCAAACCCATGTAGACATTGTTCCTCACTTAAGGGCGCTCAAAACTATGAAATTGAGACTCAAAATTAAGATTTGCTAGGATCAAAATGAAGAGCTTCGAGTCTAGTCTTACCTGACACTTGCGGAATTGGTTTTCGTCCACTGGATTGTCCACACTGATCGAATGAAGGTAGAGGCAAAAACTTGCTTCTTGTGGATAAAATTCAAAATGGTGAGTTTTATTTAGTTTTTTGAACTATTTATAGAAATTATATTTCTTAAGTGGGTTTTTGGCCTCTAATTCATATTTTATCAAACTAATCCCATCTCTTTTGGCCTTGTAACAGGTTTTTCATCATTCTAAAGTGTTTTTTACTCATATAGGATGGTTTTATGTCATTCCACATGCATTTTTGCATCTATACTATTCCATCTTAAACTTAGTAATCAACATTTTTACCACGAACTATGGTATTTTTAACCATTAGCTCCTTGTCTTTACCATCGTTCTTCCATGGATAGGGATTTCCTCTCATGAGTATCCCCATTTAGAACCTATGTTGTCTTTCGATACTCATGCTACAACTGTGTTAGGTATAACGGAATCCTTTTAGCTATTTTTCACGCCAAATAGAGCCTCATTATGGTCTCTTTTTACAAGATATCCCTTTACAGGACTCCCTACCCTTATGGAGTTTCTTTAGGCCCAAGTCTGACTCCTTAAAAATAGACTTGACTACCGAGTTAACTTGTCCGTTCAAGCTCATTAACAATATGTGAACGAGCATCCACATTTGTGGTAGTTTATGTCTTTCTCGGACCATGCAGAATAGCACGAGAAAGGATCACTCTCTTTTCTATGGAATTGAGAAGAGTATTCTCAGGCATAGGTTTATCACTTTTCTAGACCTGAGGGACTAAATTAATGGAAAAGGAACTCCCGCTATGAGCTTAGTTTTCTCTTTTTCATGCTCTGGACCTAAACATGAAAAATATTTCGAGTGTACTTTATGTCTTTGTCATGCTCGTTAAACACTAAAGAAAAAAGCATTGAGTTTATTGTTGTAAGCCCCATTTCTCATACTCAAATGGATCTTTTCGAGTGATCTTGCTTTCCTTCACACTCGTAAAACTCAAGATAATTGTGATGTTCTTGAAGGAGCATTGAGTAGGTGGTAATTTAACCTTTTTCGGACCTCCTTGACTAAATACGAAAAATAGTTCACCTTTTCTTCTTCAGAAGTTAAGAGAGTTCTTCTATGGTATGTTTTACACTTTTCCGGCCTCAGGCGACTAAATTGGATGAAAAAGGATCACCTTGGAGCCTTTTTTGGAGTTTTTATACTCTCTAAATGTGAAAACACCAACTGATCATGTACTAGTTCGGGGTCATTAAATCCATGAATTAGTGACAATATCAAGCAATAATACCTATTCTCTTCAAGCTTGTTAAAAAATGAAGAGAGACTCGAGTTGATTTTCTTGGACTCGTTAAAATTTAACAGGGAAGGTAAGGAAGAAGTTTTCTCTTGTTTTCAGTTAGTGGCAACATGTCATCCTTGAACATAGCACTGTGTGTCTTTTCTGATACCCATGTCTCAATGTTCACTTTCAGTTCAACTATTACTTCAAGTTTATTACTCCTCCACTTATATGTTCTACCTGGGGAATCTGATCATGTCTCCTACATGACAGATAAGTCTAGTTGTTCTATCTATAAAGTTAAAAGCTACCTTGGGTCATCTTTATGTCATCCTCACTATTAAAGGACTTAACTCAATGTTTGATATCTATGCTAATCCCATCATTTTCATATCTATTATCTCTTGTGTCTCCCTTCCTTTGCCCAGTTCCTAGTCACTCTTATGATTTGTTGGAGGATTTATTGCCTTCCTTATCACAGTATGGTTTCGCTTTAGCACTTCCTGATGACGAAGACCTAGATTTTTGGCGTTTGTACCTCTGGATTCACTTTCATCATTGGTGAATTCCTTTGCTTCAATTGTCAATTATCACCTATTGATTGACAAACTGTTGAATCCTCTCCATGTTAAACTTCAACCTACATCTATTCACATGGCTTGGATTGTACTGGTTCTTTGGGATTGTTTATGAAGACCTTAGTTCCCTCACTATGGACTAAGTTGCGCAAGATTATGTTCTACCTATGTACATAGCTTCCAAATCTTGGAAGACTCATCATGATTGCATATTGTGGCTTTGATCCACCTTTGTAATATACATGGACTTGTACCTGTATTATATGATGTAATCAAACATTTGTAAAGGAGCTAGTGTTCCAGTATATTGAACATAGCATCCTCAGATATGACTTTTTATATGACATTATTATGTATTTGTTTCAGGTACTACCTCTACTCCATTGGATTTATGAGTTCTCCAAAGATAAATATTATAATGTATTTCATCCATCGCTTCCTTCTGACGTCACACATTAGGGGGCATCTGTTATCAACCCAAATGGCACTTCTCCGTCTGAGTGCCGAAACTTCATATGTCAGCACACAAAAGGACATGTATGGATTGAAGGTTGCCTAAAACACTATAGATGGGCATGAAATGAGATGCATTCACTATCCACCTAGCTTGCCATTTTTACCTTTTTACATGTTGATTGTTGTACGTGACTCTTTCCACAGCAACTCACGTATATACGCAATTATCTCCACAGCATATCACGTATTGTACGCGGGTATTGTCATTGCAACCTGCGTACAGATCTGTACGTGGGTTTCCCTTATAGTAACTTGTGTGTCATACGTGGGTTTCCAGTATCAATACTTGCATACGCCTCCATTTGACATTAACAATAATAATACGATTAATGGATATTTGTTAAGCCTTAAACATTAACTATCTTAACTGTCTCAACCTCCTCAACCTTCGAAACTGCTCTATTTTCCTAAGTATAAATAGAGGCCTTGGGGAGGGCATTATAGAATCGTAATTGGAGAGAAAAGTTATACTGGTGGTATATCTTCAGAAGTCTTTGGAGCAGAAAAACTCAGAATCCTTTGGTTGCAGAGGATTCCTTGTTTCAGGCATTGGGTTGTACACTTATCTCATTCACTATTGTTAATAAAGAGAATCCTTATTCCAAATGCATGTTGAATATCTTTCATGTATCATGGTTTGATGAATATTTAGGATTAAGCACTCTATATATTGTGTATCTAACTTGTCATATATACATGTATAAGATTTTGTTTGGAGGATTTGCTCTTTGCAGGCGAAGGAGGTGCATCCCTAAAAGCTTTGGAGAGGAGCAGAGTGGAAGAAGACAAAGCTTGGATCAGCTGTCGTTAATCAGGTGATTCCATCATGTCTTCCTATTTCCTTTTTGTACTTTAAAAGTTGATTGTCTAAAAGTTTTAGGAGTATGTTGGTAACCCCAAACCCTCGGTTATAAGGGTGTTTATCCCTGAACAACATAGAGGCACTCCCACTCACCCATGTGATCACCCATGCCTACCATGCCTCCATTTATGAGTCAACATAGATTACCCATGTTCACACTATAATTCATGACCGTTTGGGATGATTAGGAAGCCGATTGGTCCACCTAGGGGGATTTGAAATCATGCTTTGACACTTGTATGCATCTAGATGAACTCCAAAGCCTCAAAAATTTTCCCTATTTTAATATAAACATGATACAGACATATTTACAGTTTGGACAATCATAATAATATCAGTGATTGCATTATCATCATCTCTATGTTGATAATTCATATGATGATCTAGCAGTTATTGATTATTTTTCTTTAGCACTAATATTCTAATGTTGTTGTTGTTTTATTTACATTTTGATGTTGTAGATGATGATTTCATTACTTACATACTGATCATGATCCAATATTTATACACTGATGTTGTAGATGATGATGATGAAGAATAATATTTAGTGTCCACATACCGATATAGTTCCATATTGATGATAAATATGCATGTTGGTATTCCAAAGATTCCTATGACATATAGAGACTCACCATTCATATGTATAATTACGCTAGTGGTTTCTACCTTGGTTGAACACCTTCCCAACTTCGAAAGATATTCCAGCTGTATTGATTGTATTCCTCCTCCAAGAGATGTATCTAATTTGTTTGGTCATGTAAGAGTCATTGAAATAATTAATGTAAACCTCTGGATGTAAGTTGGGTCTATAGTACCCAAGTGTCATTATAATAAATATTATTTTTGGTGTCTTACAAGAAAAATCGGCCCTACTAGGTTTAGTTCAAGTGAAGAGACAAATATAAATAGGGAGGTTCCCCCCTTCATTTGTACACACTTCACTCAAGCAATTTTCTAAGAGAGAGAAGAAGAAATGCACCAGAATGAAGAGAGAAGTGGTTGTATTGGGATTTACACTATTCTGGTTGAGTTCTATACTAAGGAATTTTTGCGGGGTTTTCTCCCTTGTGGTTTCCCTGAGGAAAATATTTGTGTTCTTTGTGTTACTATGCTTGTTTTTATTTCAGTGATCCTACTATTATAAATTGTTTTAGAATAACATCTAAGAAATTAAGAAAAATTAACAATGGGTTGCCATCTGAAGGGAGCAGGTGGGAGAATAACTCATGCTCAATCCTAGGCGAGTAATATGGTTACTTTTTTTTTGATACTACATTTCAATGGTGGTCCATGATCAGATTGATGCAATTGAGAAGGAATTATGGGAAGAGGTTCAAACAATTCCCATAGAGGAGATCCAAGAGGAATTCAAAGAATGGGTGTTGGACCTATGTAACACTGCAGGGGGACCTTTTCCTATGAGAGAATGATGATAGTTTAATGGGTCATGAAAAATCCTATGGCCCATGTGGCCATGGAAGGAGAGAGAAAAAATATGGGGACTAGGAGCCAGTGTAGGCCTAGAAGGAGCACCACAGGGATTGTTTCCTGATTCATCTAAAGGTGGATTTAATTACCAATAAGCCAGTTTTGAAATTTTATACACCCCCTCCTTAGTCAAGTAATGCTGGTAATACCAGTCACATCCAAGGCATGAAGCTTGAGAACCACCCTGAAGCAAAAGGAAAGAAAGAAGTGGGGAGGGGAAAGCGTGTTGAAGGCTTCAACAAATGCGTTGACATTGACAGATAGGTTTGTGCTTGAAATCGGTGCTAATAGAGTATTTTTTTTCTATTTTCATTAATAGGGGTCTATAGCTTTCAGTTTAAGATAGAAGTTCGTTCAATTAAGAAGGGTCTATCATGTTTTAGGAATCCTGCCCAATGTAAACCAAGTATGGAAGGAATATTTTCTATAAGTGTACTACTAAATAGCATTTGTGGTAGGTTATCTCTTTCTCGGACCATGCGAAATAGCACGAGAAAGGATCACTCTCTTTTCTACGGAATTGTGAAGAGTATTCTCAGGCATAGGGTTATCACTTTTCAGGACCTAAGGGACTAAATTAACGGAAAAGGAACTCCCGGTATGATCTTAGTTTTCTCTTTTTCGTGCTCTAGACCTAAACATGAAAAAGATTCTGAGTGTACTTTATGTCTTTGTCATGCTTGTTAAACACTAAATAACAAAGCATTGAGTTTATTGTTGTAAGCCCCATTTCGCGTACTCAAATGGATCTTTTTGAGTGATCTTGCTTTCCTTCACACTCGTAAAACTCAAGCTATTTATGTTGTTCTTGAAGGAGCATTGAGTAGGTGGTAATTTAACCTTTTTCGGACCTCCCTGACTAAATATGAAAAAAGGTTACCTTTTCTTCTTCGGAAGTTAAGAGAGTTCTTCTGTGGTATGTTTTACACTTTCCCAGCCTCAGAAGACTAAATTGGATGAAAAAGGATCACCCTGGAGTCTTTTTGGAGTTTTCAAACTCTCTAAATGTGAAAACACTGACTTAGCATGTACTAGTTCGGGCTCATTAAATCCATGAATCAGTGACAATATCAAGCAATATTCCCTCTTCTCTTCAAGCTTGTTAAAAAATGAAGAGAGGCTCGAGTTGATTTTCCTGGACTTGTTAAAATTTAACAGGGAAGGTAAGGTAGAAGTTTTCTCTTATTTTCGGTTAGTGCAACATGTTATCCTTGAACATAGCACTCTCTATCTTTTCTGATACCCATGTCTCAGTGTTCACTTTCAATTCAGCTATTACTTCAAGTTTATTACTCCTCCTCTTATCCGTTCTACCTCGGGAATCTGATCATGTCTCCTACATCACAGATAAGTCTAGTTGTTCTATCTATAAAGTTAAAAGCTACCTTGGGTCATCTCTGTGTCGTGCTCATTGCTCAAGGACTTAAATCAATGTCTGATCTCTATCCTGATCCCATCATTGTCATATCTATTATCTCTTGTGTCTCCCTTCCTTTTCCCAGTTCCTAGTCACTATTGTGATCCGTTGGAGGATCTATGGCCTTCCTTATCATAGTATGGTTCCTCTTTAGCACTTCCTGATGACGAAGACCTAGAGTTTTGACATTTGTACCTCTGGATTCACTTTCATCATTGGTGAATTCCTTTGCTTTAGTTGTCAATTATCACCTATTGATTGACAAACTATTGAATCCTCTGCATGTTCGACTTCAACCTACATCTATTCACATGGCTTGGATTGTATTGGTTCTTTGGGATTGTTTATGAAGACCTTAGTTCCCTCACTATGGACTAAGTTGCGCAATATTATGTTCTACCTATGTACATAGCTTCCACATCTTTGAATACTCATCATGATTGCATATTTTGGCTTCGATCCACCTTTGTAATATACGTCGACTTGTACCCGTATTATATGATGTAATCAAACATTTGTAAAGGAGCTAGTGTTCCAATATATTGAACATAGCATCCTCAGATATGACTTTGTATATGAAATTATTATGTATTTGTTTCAGGTACTACCTCTAATCCATTGGATTTCTAAGTTCTCCAAAGATAAAGATTATAATGTATTTCATCCATCGCTTCCTTCTGACCTCACACATTAGGGGGCATCTGTTATCAACCCAAATGGTACTTCTCCATCCAAGTGCCGACACTTCATATGTTGGCGTACAAAAGGACAGTTATGGATTGAAGGTTTCCTAAAACACTATAGATGGGCATGACATGAGATGCATTCACTATCCACCTAGCTTGTCATTTTTACCTTTTTACATGTTGATTGTTGTATGTGACTCTTTCCATAGCAACTCACGTACATACATGATTATCTCCACAACATATTGCGTACTATACGTGGATATTGTCATTGCAACCTGCGTACAGATCTGTATGCGGGTTTCCCTTATAGCAACTTGCATGTCATACGCGGGTTGCCGGTATCGATACTCATGTACACCTCCATTCGACATTAAAAATAATAAATACAATTAATGGAGATTTGTTAAGCCTTAAACATTAACTATCTTAACTGTCTCAACCTCCTCAACCTTCGAAACTGCTCTATTTTCCTAAGTATAAATAGNGAGAGAAAATTTATGATGGTGGTATATCTTCAGAAGTCTTTGGAGCAGCAGACCTCAGAATCCTTTGGTTGCAGAGGAGTCCTTGTTTCAGGCATTGGGTTGTACACTTATCTCATTCACTATTGTTAATAAAGAGAATCCTTATTCCAAATTCATGTTGAATATCTTTCATGTATCATGGTTTGATGAATATTTATGATTAAGCACTCTATATATTGTTTATCAAACTTGTCATATATACATGTATAAGATTGTGTTTGGAGGATTTGCTCTTTGCAGGTGAAGGAGGTGCATCCCTGAAAGCTTTGGAGAGGAGCAGAGTGGAAGAAGACAAATCTCGGATCAACCGTCGTTAATCGGATGAGTCCATCACATCTTCCTATTTCCTTTTTTTACTTTAAAATCTAATTGTCTACAAGTTTTAAGAGTGTGTTGGTAACCCCAGACCCTCAGTTATAAGGGTGTTTATTAATGAACAGCATAGAGCCACTCCCACTCACCCATGTGCTCACCCACGCCTACCATGCCTCAATTTATGATTCAACATGCCTTACCCATGTTCACACTAGAATTCATGACCGTTTGGGATGATTAGGAAGCCGATTGGTCCACCTAGGGGGATTTGAGCGGCAAATCATTCTTTGACACTTGTATGCATCTAGATGAACTCCAAAGACTCAACATTTTTCCCTATTTTAATATAAACATGATACAGACATATTTACAGGTTGGACAATCATAATAATATCAGTGATTGCATTATCAACATCTCTATGCTAATAATGCGTATGATGATATAACAGTTATTGATTATTTTTATTTAGCACTAATATTCTAATGTTGTTCTTGTTTTATTTGCATTTTGATGTTGTAGATGATGATTTCATTACTTACATACTGATGATGATCCAATCGTTATACACTGATGTTGCAGATGATGATGACGATGAAGAATAATATTTAGTATCCACATATCGATATAGTTCCATATTGATGATAAAGATGCATGTTGGTATTCCAAAGATTCCTATGACATATAGAGACTCACCATTCAGATGTATAATTACGGTAGTGGTTTCTACCTTGGTTGAACACCTTCCCAACTTCGGAAGATATTCCAATTGTATTGATTGTATTCCTCCTCCAAGAGATGTATCTAATTTGTTTGGTCATGTAAGAGTCATTGAAATAATCAATGTAAACCTCTGGATGTAAGTTTGGTCTATAGTACCCAAGTGTCATTATAATAAATATTACTTTTGGTGTCTTACAAGAAAAATAGGCCTTTCTAGGTTTAGGTCAAGTCAAGAGACAAATATAAATAGGGAGGTTCCCCACTTCATTTGTACACACTTCACTCAAGCAATTTTTGTAAGAGAGAGAAGAAGAAATGCACCAGAATGAAGAGAGAAGTGGTTGTATTAGGTTTTACACTATTCTGGTTGAGTTCTATACTAAGGAATTTTTGCGGGGTTTTCTCCCTTGTGGTTTCCCTGAGGAAAATATTTGTGTTCTTTGTGTTACTGTGCTTGTTTTTATTTCAGTGATCCTACTATTGTAAATTGTTTTAGAATAACATCTAAGCAATTAAGAAAACTTAACAATGGGTAGCCGTCTTAGGGGAGTGGGTGGGAGAATAACTCGTGCTCAATCCCAGGTCAGGAATACGGCTACACTTTTTTCGATACTGCATTCCAACGGTGGTCCGTGATCAGATTGATGCAATTGAGAAGGAATTATGGGAAGAGGTTCAAACAATTTGGCATAGAGGAGATCCGAGAGGAAGTCGAAGAATGGGTGTTGGACCTATGTAACACTGTGGGGGGACCTTTTCCTACGAGAGAATGATGATATATTAATGGGTCATGAAAAATCCTATGGCCCATGTGGCCATGGAAGGAGAGAGAAAAAATATGAGGACTAGGAGCCAATGTAGGCCTAGAAGGAGCACCACAGGGATTGTTTCCTGATTCATCGAAAGGTGGATTTAATTACCAATAAGCTAGTTTTGAAATTTTATACACCCCCTCCTTAGTCGGGTAATGCTGGTAATACCAATCACATCCAAGGAATGAGTCTGGAGAAGGACCCTGAAGCGAAAGGCAAGAAAGAAGTGGGGACAGGAAAGCATGTTGAAGGCTTCAACAAATGCGTTGACATTGACACATAGTTTTGTGCTTGAAATCAGTGCTAATAGAGTATTTTTTTTCTATTTTCATTAATAGGGGTCTATAGCTTTCAGTTTAAGATAGAAGTTCGTTCAATTAAGAAGGGTTTGCCACGTTTTAGGAATCCTGCCCAATGTAGACCAAGGATGGAAGGAATATTTTCTATAAGTGTACTGCTAAACCTGAAACTTTGTATGAGCGATATGTAACATGGTTATGTTTTAATATAATTATTTTTATTTACAAAAAAAAACAATTATCCTAAGATGTATCTCTAATTTCCACAAGAATTTGAGCCAAGGTGAGAAGAGAGAATAGTACTTTTTGTAGTATGCTATTTGGAGAATCCTGTACTTGCAAATATTCGTTGTTGGTTTCTCCTCAAGCTCTCCATGATACTTTCAAAATACATCCACAACATAATCTCTATTCTACTAACAAATCTCATTGAATTCAAATCAAGTTAGATCTAACATCCCAACAATTGATAAACATAAGTATTGGGGAGACAATTAAATCCTTTCATATTAATTCAAAGAAAAAATGGAATATTAGGACGTTATCAATGAGCTACTCCCTTCTTCCTTTATCTATATTTCCTCCTTCACTTCCCTAAGTGTTTTATCACCAAAAGTGTTAAGCAAAAGAGACTCTTACTATTCCTCTAGCATAACTTTGCTCTCCAAACCTCCTCCCCTAATTCCTACACCAAGTAGCTCTTAGATAGATTTTGGCTTTGGATGATTAGGAGAAAAATCACAATGTGGGATATAATCCCAATTGATTACTTTCATTTATTTACTTTACACTTTTTTCCATATTTTTTGAGAACTTCATGATAATTTGAGTTTTATGCACTTAAAATGCATATCCCCTCCAATTTTAAACCACTTGAAGCTTGTGGTATTTTGATTCTAAGCTCATCTTAGGCAACTTCAATCACTATAGTTTCCCCTAGTCGAGATTCGTTAATAACCATGTGCACCTTTCTTCTAGGAAAGTAGCAGTTGGGATACGAGATTTTGTCTCTTTTAGTGTTCCATCTCACTCTTCATGTTGTGCGTGAACCGAGTACATGTTTTTGGCTTGTACATTTAAGCGTATTAAATATTTTGCTAATGTGCTACAATATTCCTAGTTCACTATTTGAGTCATAACAAAATTGAACATCAATGTAGCATATATTAAGGAGTATCAATGTGTGTGTGTGTTTCATGCTAAATAAACACACCATTTATTTTTCAAATTAATAAAGAAAGAAAAAACTATGTTTTATTGTGAGATGCTTTAGTCTAACTCAATGTGTCATGCATTATAATGCACGTGTGTAGTTCTATGTTTGGGACACACTATTCAAAGAGTTTGTTTAAAATTAAAATAAGTCAATGTTATTATCTTCACATATTAAGAGTGAAAATAATTGTGCATGTTAGTATTTGATGAATTAGTACAATAAATTTGGGGTCAGTCTAAGGTGTTTGTACAAGTTAAAAGCAACACAGAAAACAAATTGCTAAAACCTTTGAATATATTCTTTTAGTAACATCCTCAGCTTTAAATAAGCAAGGTAGACATTTTGTGGGAGTTTATAAAAATACCTATCTTACAAGGTGTTTTCTTTGTAGTGGGAGAAGTGGATGTAACCAATATATCTCATGATATGACTCCTTTCTTATTGATTCAATAGCACAAAAGTTCCTATGAAACTATATATATATTCAAACCATAAAATGAATCTAGTTCCATTTTTTCCAATAAAAAAAGATAAACAATGGTTAGTTGTAAATACTCTCATTATGAAGAATCGAGAAGAAGAGGATTTCACACAAATAAAGAGAAACTTATAAAATTAGGACATAAATATAGGGATATAATATTTAATTCATGATTGTGATTACTTCCTTAAACATAAAACATATTATTAAAAGTTGAAAATAAGATAAGTCAATATTGAAGATCAAACATGATATGCAAGAATCAAATAAAAAAACTTTTATATATAAGGAATTTTGTTGTTCTACTAGAAATATTTAAAACTAGAAATAAGGTTGATTTTCATCCTTTACCACTATATATATCTAGATGCACTCACACTGCCTCTACACAAGTGCATAGGATATTTAAAATTTCGATCTACAACATCACATAATTCCTTAACAATGCATCCTAACACCAATTGATTACACCCAAAAACAAGTCCTATATAAAAAAAATACTAATCTTATAATAAATACTTATACTAACATGGCATTGGATGGTATTATTCTTTTGTTCCTTTCTACATGTGAATAGTAGGGGCGTCTCTGGTATATGTAAGGAATATAAATGTCATAATGATTTTCTTTACATTTAGATTTTACTAACTTATCTCTTTGTTTATCTTTTTCAATCTTTTACAATTGGATGGTATTATTCTTTTGTTCCTTTCTACATGTGAATAGTAGGGGCGTCTCTGGTATATGTAAAGAATATAAATGTCATAATGATTTTCTTTACATTTAGATTTTATTAACTTATCTCTTTGTTTATCTTTTACAATGAGATGGTATTATCTTTTTCAATGGGATTGTATGATATTTTTGTTCTTTTTTACATGTCAAAAGTAAGGGTGTCTGTATATGTAAGGAATATAAATGTCATAATGATTTTCTTTACATTAAGATTTTATTAGTTTATCTTTTTGTTTATTAATTTATATTTTTTGTTTGCTTTTTAATTTTAAAAACATTGTATTTCAATATTTATTTATTTATTTTATTATTCCATTATTTTAAATATATAAAAGAGATTTAAAAATCATTTTAATAGAAAGTGAATAATAATTGTATTAAAAAAAGATTATCTTCAAATTAGATAGTTTAAATATACAACATTTTAAGGAAGGTTATAATGATTTACATGTCATTTTTCATAGCATGAAAGTGTTTACGGAGCAAGGCAACTCTTTCTTTGCACCTACTATTTTTCCAACTTTTTAAACATATAATTCTATGTTAAAAATAGTTTTTCTTTTCAGAGTAGCAAACCTCGGGACCAAGTTCATCCCATTGTTAAAAATAGTATTTATCATTATTGAATCAAACATATAATTTTCAACTTTTTAATAAACATGAATGAAAAGAAATTTATCATTTGTAAAGACAAGAAAATACTATTGTCATGTTTTCTCACACCATTTTTCAAATTATAGATATTATCCTCATAATTTTAAATAATTTCTCCTTTAATAAATCTTTCTCCACCAAATCCCAGTGACCTAATTTGTTGACATATGAAATTCCCCATACTTTGCGTCTTTCAGATTTATTCTTCTATCATTCATGATTTTAAATGCTCTCTCTCCTAAGACATCAACTCCATACCCTATTGACCTAATTCGTTGACCTGTGAAAACTAATATTAAATAAAATTAATCACAAAAATCCTCAGAGATGCTGCTGCGAAATATATTGCCAATTTTGCTGATTGCAGATGATGAGAGCTATCGTCATGTTACATGTCACATGGCCAGCCATCAGACCTATCGGAGAAAACCTACGTGCTGGACGAGGCAACAGGAATCAAGTTACAGTGTGGATGAGATCCAGTACAGTTTGGAAATAAGGAAGGATATTGCTTTTGTGTAGGTCCTGTTGTGCCCTGTCACTTCCAATGGAAAAGCTGTTTGACAAGTTTAACACAGAAAAAGTTGCAATCTCATCACTTCCATGTCAAAAGCTGTTTGACAAGTTTATCATGCCTTGTGGGGCTTTGACAAGTTTATCATGCCTTGCCCCCACACGTTGGTACATGGTTCTAGTTGATGCATTTTCTATCTCTATTATATGCATGAATTTCAACAATGTCGATCTAGTCCATTCGGGAATCTCAACAAAGTTTCTCTTCCCAGATCTCTGCTTCACACAGAAAAATGGTGAATTTATTGTATGAATCGCTCTAAACCGTCCAATATATGACACATCAAGAAATGTAAAGTCAACAGAAGTAGGAACAACTAACTTTACCTTTATAGACTCTTGAATGCCCGTGTCTCTTCAAAATAGTCCTCGATTCGTTTTCTGTACTGTGTCCTCGTGTCTGCCATTACAGGTCCTCCTCCTCCTCAAAACGAGAAGAAGGAAGAAGAAAGAACATACTTCTTGAATTCCATTCAATGATAAGAAGTGAAGAACTAATTATGACAATTTGAACAAATTTCATGGCCTTATCTTGTTTTGCAGATACCAGTCTTAACGTTATAGAATTGTCAGTATGGTCGGTAAGGTGTTATATTCTGTTTATGTTAGAAGTCTGGTTATTTTTCTTCTCTGGGTTCTTCTGTTCCAGCGAGTAGATCCAACGCCATGCCGAGAAAACATGTTAAAGAATACCAATGGAGGATTCAGCGATATATTGAAGCATTTTCCAAGTCGAAGATTACTGTTGGCCTCTAACGAGTTCTCCGTTCCCAAGCACTCTAATGGCAGCTCCACAACACGTTATGATGCGAGCGATCATGATGTTCCCAGCGGCGCAAATCCTATTAGCAATCGGTAAGAAAGAACCAAAGCAAATGACGGTGATAATCTTGAGTTTATGATTGACCATTAAGTATTATGATAATGATCCAACTACCGTTCAGATTCAGATGATGTTTCTGATTGTAAATTTATGTTGAAAATAAAATTAGGTTTTGATCATTTTATCTGGTTTGTTTGCGTATTGGGTTTTCCAGATCCATTGGAAATAGTAATCTAATATTTCTTTCTCTCCATGGCCTGGCGGCCATTGCAGAGATCTTTCGGCACCTCCTATACAGTATAATTTATAATTTATCTTTAATGCTTCTTTTTATACTATCCTATGGTGCCAAAAGTTTAGACTATGTTGAGTATATATCGTAAAAGGTTAAGACGGATGAATAAAGCTACGAGAAATGCTTGATTGTGAACTTATTTTTTCTTTATTAAAGGTCAAAATATAGACAGTTTTGTCATTTACCCACAATGGTTGAGCAGATAAAATCTTTTGGAAAATCGACAATATCCTATCCTTAATACCCAAGCTTCTTTTGAAAAACATCTTGTTGGATGTGTCTATATCTCTTTATTAATGCAGAATACTTCAGCATGTCAATGTCAATCAACATGTCAACAAGGTTTTTAAGTATAGTATTAATCATAGTTTAATATTGAAGAAATTGTAATCTTTAATTTATTTGTCCATCTTATAATAAAGAGGGAGGGAGTTTGTATTACTTTAATTTGATTAATTTTTTATATTTATTCAAAGAAAGATTTGTATTTGGTTTCGAATCTCTTTTCAATTTCATGTTTAATAAAGTGTTTTATTTATATTTTTATATGGAATGGTTTTGTCTAGAAATGATTATAAGTCATTTTGTCTTTTTCATTAATAATGTTTATGTGGTTAAAAATTTATATATATTTACATTTAATAAGAAAGTAAAGTAAAAATAATTAGATAATAAAAAAAATATTTTTTTTGGTATATTATACATAAAATTTAATGATAAATCAATTTTAGATTTATGAAATTATACCTTTTCCACTTTTTTCCTATGTATATTTTTTAATATAAAAAAGGTTTATTTGATCTTTTATATTTGATAAATATAAGTTAAAATTGATAAAATAGCGACATACGTGGTAAATATAAATTAAGATTGATTTATATTATTGAGTAAATATGTATTTGTTAGGTTAAAAAATATAAAAGTATAGAAATTCTATAAATAAATGTTTTAATTACTAAAATTATTTTTGTTTAAAAATATTGAATTCTTCTTTTATAAATCTTAAATTAATAAATAAAACAAAATTAAGTGTAATTCATTTTATACACATTAAATCAAACTTTTTAAATATTTTTTTCTGTTATTATATTTTATTCATTTTTAATCATACTAAACTATAAAACAGACATTCATCTTTACTACTATTTCCTTTTTCCTTTTCATTACTAACTTAACTTTACTATTATTTTAAATACACACTCATGCCTCACTTATAATGCCATACTTTTGTTACAAGGATAAGATCCAATTATGCCAAGAAAACGATATTGATAATCATTTGATATTTTACGTCTGACCGATTATTAAATATAGATTCTTTACTTTATTCTTTTTTAATCATTTGATATATTACGTCTTGCCTATTATTAAATACAGATTCATTACTTTATTCTTTTATAAAGTATTTATTAAAATAGACTACGTCTTTTATTTAAATTTCAATTCAATCAAGAATGTATGGATGAATTCTGGAATAATTTATTTAGTTATATTATTTTGGTTAATTAAACAAATATTATTAAAGATTTTATTTGAATTATAATTATAATGTTTAAACATGTAATTAAGTTGTTCTCTTAATTAATGATTTCAATCTTAATTATTTTTATGGTTAGACAAAGTTTTTCTTTTAACTAATAGCTACAAAAATAGGGAAAAAATTGATTGGTCCTTTGCTATGATTTTTTTAAATGGCTACTTGTATTCACATGTTTGGTAGTAGTGTGGTTAAGATATCCGTTTATATAACCAAATAATAAATTTTGATAGCTTAACCATAAACCTCACTCTCATCATAGACCTTTAATCATAACTCTCAATTTTCTTATACAAAAACCCTATAGAAAAAAATTTATCTACTGAAATCAACCCTTAGTCAATGCATGACTCTATTTGGATGTTTGTTGTACTGTGTTTTCCCTATGAGATTCAATCCCACATGATATTAAATCATATTGGTTATAACATACGCCAAAAATACATGAATAGATTCTTTAGGTGGCACTATAATTTTTTCTTTTTAATCATATACATTCAATCATGCCGAATAAATCAAAACTTTTTACTTAACCATACCATTCTTTCAAGATTAGGAATCTACCAAACATAATCACTTTAATGCTGATTTACATAAACAAATTATAATCAGGTACAACCATCACACTAGTCGCAAGACTATCTTTGGAATGAGATAACTATTTACACATTAACACTGTCTTTTAAAATTGTGGTCCCTATATAACAAGGCACCATACTTTGTACTTGATCTCCTGGACACAACCATCATAGATGACACATGAGTCTTCTCGGTAAATCAAACAATAAGGTTAGATATAGTTTAGATGTTAAAAGCACTTAACTAAAAATGATGCACATATACAACGGTGGTTTTACTCTACAGTGTCTTCCGAGAGTTATCACAATGCCTTTCACGACTTCTGCAACCAACACTTGAAGCCATGTAACTCAACATACATATTAGTAGTGTAACATACCTAGAACTGAAAAATAAATATTTATTATTTATTTCAGAAAAAACATTATGTTAAATTTATTCGAAAATGTTATGACCAAGTGGGTCAAGGATGACTATAATTGAAGAATTATTTATTTTAATAATTAAATAAAGGAGACACCTATCCAAGGGAGACTCTCAAATGAGTGTTCACTGACCCACTAAGAGGAATGAGCAACTTTAGAAGGTTGGTTGATAAGTGGAAACACTAGCATTTCACTTTCTAGCTATTGTAGGAAGCATAATCCCTAAAATTGTGGTCATGTTCCGTGAGAGGGGGGAACTGAGTTGGTGGCTCATTTAATTCCAAAACCAACCCAAAGACCTAGGAAATCTTAAATATACCATCAAATTGAGCAGGAGGCTCGCTACTCATTCTAATTTCTATGTGAACGATCCTTGTGAATGCTGCAAACTGAAAAAGTAAGGCACACAAGGAATTTGACCAAGGGATAGCTAAAGTTGAATTGTTGAGTTAATTATTCTACCGAGTGCTAAGTTGCAGCAAGATTGTTGTGTGGGCTATATTCAGATATCTTTTTCCTAGTGGTTCGGTGAACACGCTTGGGGGTCCTAAGCAAGTAATTATTGGCTGCTCCAAGAGAAGGTTGGGTGAAAGAGTCTCCTTTGGGTGTTTGTCCCCTTCTGCATATTATCCAGGTTCAACTATTATTTAATTATGAATCTGTGCATTTATTTGAAATATGCTCAGTAATTTTAAATGGAATCATTGGATATGTTATGTAGTCTAGATCTGGAAGATGTTAGAAAAACTACATTTATGTTTATTTAAGTTAAGGGTTAAATCTATTGGTTTAGTCTTTTTCGTAAAGTATTCACTTAGCCTAAATAATGTTCTTCTTTCCTATGGTTGCAATTTTTAGAGTATTTCTACAGTATTTCTACCTTAATTTATACAATTTCTAAAATACTAGTATTAGGAGTAGTTTCTTTGTTAGTATAGATTTTTAAGTATTTTAACTTTCCTTATAAGGAATGTGTCACATAGATCCTTATAGTATAATTACATCTAATTACAATGATGAAAAGTAGTAACAAAGATAAAACTCTTAGATAGATCCTTAAACTAACTTACACAGTGCGCATTTCTAAAAATATAAGGGTTTAAACCTGCAATTAAAAGTATACTATGTACGGATATGTTTATGCACAATTTCAAGCTTTATAGATTTTGTAACTTCAATCATTAAACAAGCCATCTTGTATAGATCCAGAACCCTAGATACAATAGGTAAGCACATTGTAAATCAAGTTAATAAGGGAGTTAGGTTTCATATTTCATAAACATTAATTTCTTGAAATACCAAATCGATTTTATTGACATGCTGCAGCACTGGTTACACACTGTAAGCCGAATTGGCATTGTTATCTATAGTTTTAGTACAAACAGATTTAAAACCTAACAACAATAGGGCTTATACCTCTTGTCTTAAAAGAGAGTCAAAATCGACCTATTAGTGGGTTTTTAATTAATAAACAGGGGACGACTTTACGGATCCTAATAAGGAATCAACAAAATAAACACTAAACTCGGTTACGTTTTAAGGACAAATAATGAATTATTAAATTCACGATTCAACGGTGAAACCCTCACGAGACTCTTGCAAGTCACCCAACCCTTTTCTATTTGAACAATTGTTAACTATGACAATGGCCTCACGACCCTATTATTGTATAACCTGAAATAACATTAAGAGAGGCATCAAGATCTAAAAATCGTTAAATTATCCTGTATAAAATTTCCCAACCACCTAACTATGAATATAAGTAAAATGACTATGTCACAAAATCGAAATCCAGGACTGTAAATATAAACGCCTCACATGACACATTTCATAACTTTCAATATTAAAGTTAAATAGTAGTAATCCTATGTATTCAAGTGACTCTATGGCCCTTTTTCCATATTTGAATGCAATAGGAAAATGCCTCCCGATGACAACACAGTATTGCATAGACAATGAATGGAAGATTCAAGCTATATATATAACCCTCACCACATTGCTAACAATCAATATCTTTTTCCAGAATCCTTATAGGTTTCGGTCCCAATCGATCACGATAGTAAGGGCCACATGGACATAATTAATTTACAAATTGTAAAACGATGAGTAAAACTGATATACAAGTATAGGGAAATATACACAGCCACAATGATGAACACGAAAACCACTCCATAGTATTGGTATGTTTAAACAATAACTATCAGTAATAGAGGTCTTATGAACCTCTCCCAAAAAACATACATTCCAGGGAAAAGACGCCATGGCCGTAATCTCTTAGGTTAACTACTATTGTAAATCAAAAAAATAAACTATGAACAGTAAAACAAAATTGTATGCTTTTTACAACATCAAGTATCTTTTATAAATGCCTCACGACTTCTGAGTTTTAACAACATTACAACCTGTGAAAAAATGGAGGTTTGGATAAACGAAATGAAATGCATCATAAACACAAAATCCATATTGATAAACAAAAACATGGATTTTATACAATCCCACACAGGGTCCTTTTTAAGAAATAATATTTACAGAGACAGTAGTAGACTGCTACCAAAAAGAAACAAAACCCTATCATAGTTTTTAAACCAAAATTCATAAATTCCATCGACTTTACAGTCGATTGTTTTTCTCTTGGTTACATTTTCTTCCAGGAGTAAAGGAAAAACCTTTATAAAATTACCAAAAGAGATGTATCACTTTCACATCGAGAAACATGCAGATATATACTGGCCCAAAGATATGGGGTTAATTTACACATTAAGACACCAAATATTGTTCCGCAGAGCCATGAAATATGAAGCCATAGGTATTACCAGCTGTAAGAGCTTCACAACCCTTATCCAAATGAAAACCGCATCGCAAAGAGCCAATCTGGTTATCTCCTGCACACATTTTATCCCAAGAGTTAAATAATAGTTTGACAAAACCTTGTACAAGAGAGAAAATCAATAATGCAAATACAGATGGAGTGTTTACCTTCTCAACGGCCTTAAATCCAACGAGAGTCATCCAAAATGCACTAGAATGAGGTTTATAAACTCTACTGGCATGTTGTTCAATCTCAGACAATTTTAAAAGATGTTGAGGGCTACGTTTGTTGGCTCCTCCATCTCTGGTTGTAAATAGTAGAACATTGAGGTCAAGCAACCGAAGGCCAACTGTGAAAATGGGAAAACAATTAACATCAACCGGAACCACATCGAAAATACAAACACAACCATTAGGACACTTTAAAACCCTAGGGTTTTGCACCCTGTCCTTTGTCCTCCAACTGGAGGTGTTAATGCGACCACATGGCCTGCATGTGGAAGTTGTTATGTCACAACCTTTGCATTTTGATTTCACGGATTTAGATCCAATTGTTCTACTTTTAGTCATATCATAAATAAAAACCAAAACTCTATGCATATTGTTCCCCACTTTGGAGATTATAACATATGGTAATCGTAATTCTTGTGATTCCAAGGTGAAGAATTCCAAGCGTATGTTATAGTTTAGGCATATAGCATATGTTCTGGTTAGAACTTTTGCATGCTAAGGATAGAGAGGGTATAAGTATATAATATGAATATCAAACTAGGTTAAGGTTTAGGTTGATTCCCAAACAAAGGTGGATCTCCTTTCCTTATCACTTGGTTGCTTCTTAGCGTGGGTTTGTTCCTCAACAAATTTTAAGAGTGATCACATCCACCTATGAAAAGGGAAAATAAGGTTCATGCATTAGTCATAAATACTAATTAAGACTATGACCCTTTTGTTTAAAAGGCTAGTGGGTGAAACAAATTGAAGGAACGACAAGCAATATTTGTACAACTTTGTAACCAAGAGAGTCTTCAAAAGAAGTTTTGTCACATAATAGTATCCACTAGATTGTATGACATAATATCGACAGAAGGTCGTAAAAAAAGAATGCTAATGATAAACACTAACATAGGCACATAAATCTTGCAATTATTAACAAATCCATTATCATTACGACAGAAGAATTATGAAGTATAAATTCTCGTGGAACTATTTCCTAGGAATTTTTAAAGTTACATGAGTAAATAATTTTTTATTTATTTAAGAAATTTAGGGATGTTACATGTGGTATGAGAGTGATTTTCCAAACACTAGGCTTCATTGGCTCACTTGCATACAAGTAAGAAAAAAAATGTGCAGATTTTGTTTACATTTATTTCTGCACAAAAATATAAAATCTGTTCTGCAGGAAAATTGAAGGTGTTGAAGCATCTGCTGAAAATGGGTCTCAGCACAACAACCTAGACAAAATTCATGTAGAAATGAATAATCCACCTTTAGAGTTACTACAAATAGTTAAGGAGTTAAAAGACGAATTGCAAATTGTAAAAATGGATAATGAAAGAATTCTGGAAACGAATCGGATGTTATTAGACAAAATGCATAACAAAGGAAAAGATAAAAGAAATGTTTATGAAACTAATTTTGAAATGTCTTACAAACATAAAGGAAAGAAAGAAAAATATTTTGATAGTGAATATTCTTTAGAGGTTGATGCAAGGTCACATAAGGGAATGTATAAATACATAAGTGATAGTAGTAAAAGTGACCATAAACCTAGGACAATGAAGTATAAACCCTATGAGGAAATTTCTGGGGAATTAAAAAAAATAATGCCTCCCATGTTTAATGGAGAAGTAGAAAAAGGTGAATAATCTGAGGCTTGGATGTCAGGAATAAATAAATATTTCCATATTTACAACTATTTTGATAGACTAAAATCTCAGATGACTATTTACAATTTAACCAAAAAAGATGATATCTGGTGGCAAGACATAAAAGGGTTTAAGTCAAATAAGAGTTTTGGGAATAAATCTCATAATTTCTCTAAGAATAACTATCAGAGAGTAGATTTTAAAAATAAAGTTCCACAAAATACTACAGCACCAAAAGGCAAGCATATTCCTAACAACTTTGTTAAAAATAATGAACATAAGGAACTTGTCAAGTGCTGGGAATGTCAAGGAACACATTATGCCAAGTATTGTCTGAACATGAAGGAGAAATTCAACAATGTACACACTATTCAAGAAGAGGAAATAGTTGTAGATGTGGGAAATTAAATCCCTAGAATAAATGTAACTCTGGAGAATCGACAAGCAGACCATCAGACTTCCATTGTGGAAGTGTAAGGTATGATACCAAACTAGTATGTTTCCATCTTGATTGATCCAAGTGCTAGTTTAAGTTATGTATTACCTAACATAGTGGAAAATTCTAGTTTAACTTTAAAAAAATTTCAAAAATATTGGCTGGTCCAGTTAGCTACAGGGACTAAAAGAAAAGTGGGTAATTATGTTGAAAACTGTAATTTTCTTATGAGTCATTTTGAAACTCAGGTCAAGTTAAATGTGTTACCATTAGGATCTTATGGTGTCCTAATAGGTATGGATTGGCCGGAAAACACCAAGTGATTTTAAACTGTTTTCATAAAACTTTTACTTGTTTCAATGATAAAGTAGAAAGGATATTAGTCAAAGGAATGCCTAGGAATGTATCTATTAGAAAAATATCATCCTTGCAGATGAAAAAGACTATACGAAAAGGATGTAAAGTTTTTGTTGTATACATAATAAATAATGAACAAACTGATAAGAACGATAAGTTAAATTTCGATGACATTCCAATCTTACAATATTTCTCAGATGTTTTCCCAAAAGAAATTCCAGGTTTACCTCCAAAGAGAGATATGTATTTTACAATCGAATTAGTACCAAGAGCTGTACCAAATTAAAAATATCCTTATCGAATGAATATTTTAGAGCTTAACAAATTAAAATCACAATTGCAAGAATTAATAGATAAAAACTATGTAAGACCAAGTGTATCCCCTTGGGGAGCACATGTCCTTTTCATTAAGAAGAAAGATGGGACATTACGTCTATGTATAGAATACCATCAACTAAATAAAATGACAATTAAAAATATATATCCACTTCCCTGCATTGATGATCTATTTGATCAGATACGCGGAGCAACAATATTTTCAAAAATAGACTTGAGATCTGGGTATCATCAAGTTAGAATTAAATACAAAGACATATTTCAGACTTCTTTTAGAACTAGATACAGACACTATGAGTTTGTGGTTATGCCCTTTGGGTTAACTAACGCTCCAACAACTTTCATGTGATTAATGAGCAGTTTCCTAAGTAAATACTTAGAAAAATTTGTAGTCATATTTATAGATGACATATTAATCTATTCTAAAGCAAAACAAGAGCATGACGAACACTTGTAGATAATACTACAAGTTTTAAGAGAACATCATCTATATGCTGAGTTCAGTAAATGTGAATTTTATAAAGATAAGATACAATATCTAGGGCACATAATATCCGAATAAGGGATATCGGTAGACCCCGATAAGATAAAAGAAATAATTGATTGGCATGTTCCCAAAGATGTAAACAATGTATGATCCTTTATGGGAATACCAGGTTATTACAAAAAAATTATAGAAGGATTTTCAAGAATTGCAAATCCTATAAAATCATTGCAAAAAAAGGGCAAGAAACGTTTTGGGATAAAAGATGAGAAGAAAGCTTTAATAAATTAAAAGGATTATTAACCACTACACCCATTCTAAAAATAACAGATCCAGAAAAATATTTCATCGTATGGACTAATTCATGCAATGAAGGTTTGGGTGGAGTACTAACACAAGAAGGTCATGCATTTACATATGAGTCAAGGAAGTTGAAAACACATGAAAAAAATTATGTAACTTATGACCTAGAGTTGGCCGCCATAATCCATGCTTTAAAAATGTGGCGCCATCATTTAATAGGTAAAATATTTTTTCTAATGCATGATAACATAACCCTAAAATATATCTTTGACCAACAAAATCTAAATGCAAGGAAAGATACATGGTTAGCTTTCCTTAGCGAGTATGATTTTGAAATCAAACACATTAAAGGATAATAAAATAAAGTGGTTGATTCCTTAAGCATGAATGCAATAACAAGTTATGTAGCTGCCATTAGCAGTTATAAAATTGAATTAGAAGAAATATTGGAAGAATGAATAAAACTAGACACATAATCCAAAAGTTTAAAAGAAAAAGTAACTAAGAATGTATCTAAAAATACAAATACATATTACAGTTTTAACGAAAAAGGTCTAATGATGTATAAAAACACACTTTATGTACCAAATATACCAGAAGTTAAACTACTGATATTGAATGAAGTACACAAAATTCCTTATTCCGGACATCCGGGATATCAAAAGATGATAACAATGTTGAAAAAAGAGTATTTTTGGCTTAATATGAAAAACGAAGTTGCTAAATTTTTAGCTAGGTGTATAGAATGTTACCAAGTTAAAGCTGAACATCAACACCCAGCATGTATTTTACAACCATTACCAATTCCAAATTAGAAATGCAAAGTCATCACTCTTGATTTTATAACTAGCTTACCTAAAAATCGAAAACAAAATGATTCAATAATGATAGTTGTGGATAAAATAAGTAAGGTAGCACACTTTATACCTGTTAAAACATCATAAAGCTGCTAACATTACTGACATATTTATGAAATAAATCTTCCACTTGTATGGAATTCCAAAGGTAATCATTTATGACAAAGACCCTAAATTTATTGGTAACTTTTGGAAATATTTATTTAAAGGACTAGATACTAAATTAAATTTCAGTACTCCTTATCATCTACAAATGGATGGACAAACAGAAAGAGTCAATCAAGTATTAGAAGACATGTTACGAATGTATGTTACAGATTATCCCAAGAAGTAGGAAGATTATTTGGACTTAGTTGAATTTGCATATAATAACCATTATTAAGCGTCAACAAAGCCTAGTCCTTTTGAAATATTATATGGTAGAAAATGTAACACTCCTATTACATAGAGTAATACAATTGACCGTTTGATGTTAAGACCTGACTTATTAAAAGAACTTGAAATAACATTGAAACAAGCACAAAGAAATTTGAAAATTGCTCATGACAGACAAAAGAGTCATGACAACCTTAAAAGATCTTCGAAATAATTCCAAGTGGGTGAGCATTTTTTTGTTAAGGTAAAACCCAGAAAGAGCTCTTTTAAACTAGGGAGCTATGCTAAATGAGCACCCAGGTATTGTGGAGCATTTGAAATATTGGTAACAGTGGGGCCAGTGGCTTAACAGTTAGCTTTGCCACCTAATATTAGAATATGTAATGTATTTCATATTTCTATTTTAAAAAATATATACATGATGCTACTCATGTGATTGACTAGAACGTTATTCAATTAGAACCAAAAGGAGATATTTTGGTGGAACCAAACTGTATCCTCAACAAGAGGTAAATTTTTCTCCGGAATTGCACCATTGGGAAGGTAAAGGTGCAATGGAAACACTTCAGTCTAGATGAAGCAACTTGGAAATTAGAGAGTGATATGCGAGTGGCATATCCGGCTCTATTTCAAGAAGACTCGGAATAACTTAAGAAACATCAAGGATGATGTTGAGCTTAAGGGGGGGTGTTTGTAACATACCCAAAACTGGAAAATAAATATTTATTATTTATTTCATAAAAACATTATGTTAAATTTATTGTAAAGTTTTATGACCAAGTGAGTCAAGGATGATTGTAATTGAAGAATTATTTATCTTAATAATTAAATAAAGGAGACACCTATCCAAGGGTGTTATAGTGGATTTCACCACTCTAGGTGAATCACACTTTGTATGGCCTTCCCCTGTCCCGCTGCAGACTCCTTAGACCCTATGGACCACTTTTTGTCCTTTGATGTTTCCTTGATCATCCCTAAAAACATATGAAAAACGATATACGCGAATTTTAAACCTATAAACACGTATATACGCGGGTTTGACCACTAAAACCGCATACATCGGGATGTGTGCATAATCCAAATCCTTTTGGAGTTTTCCTTGACATGGATCTGACTCATTTGACTCCTGGCCTTCCCTATGCCTTGAGATCGCTCAAATTCGACCTTTCATTACCCCTTTGAAAAGCTATATAAGGAACCCCTTGGTACATTGAAGGCATAAGAGAGAATTGAGAGCAAAGAAACTATAGTCCATTGTTGACAAAACTTATGCTTGAGTCTGCATCCCTTTGTCCCTTGGAGCACTTTTGTGTTCTTCCCAAGCTTGCCTTTTGCTTGTGAGCTTGCTATCGAGAGATGGAGGATTGAAGTGGTGGAGGCCCAAGTGGGGGATTCAGTTTCTCCGGTTCGCAGACATGCTGTCAAAGGTTGTATCTTGTAATCTTTGATTTATATTAATAGAAATATCTTTTCTTGTCCAATAATGTGTGTTTGAATGAATATTTTATCCATGGGATTATGTCAAATGCTTCTACATTATTGATTATATATGCTAGAATACCTCTAACACCATGATATATAGAATGCTTGTATTGTTTACTTGTTTTTGAGAAAGTAATGTATCAATTCAAGCTGAATATTGGAAAGCTCAACGGGGATCTACTTCAACCGTCCGAAACAAGGTACGAGGTCTGATCCTTTAGTGTTAGACATTTAATTTCTATTGCATATTGGAAAGGATTGATTTCTGGAGTCAAGCTTTCTGTTGTGGTACCCCAAGCCATAGGAATTTCTCTTTGTAACAGAATTTGCGACTCCGTTGGGGAGTTCCTAGTAGTTGTCCTTTGGGGGTTGTTTTCTCAGCATTCAATGAATTTGAATTGCTCTTTTTCTCTTGTTTCTGTGTCAGTTATGGGGGCATGTATGCCTAGTAGAGTCTGATTGGTGTGAAGTATGTCTCAGCCTGTCTGTTTGCCTTGATTCTATGCACTTTTCTTCCTGTACGTGAGTTTTTGATTTACAGTCACGTATACACACGGTTTCCTCTGCGATTTCCGCATATACACGCGGGTTTTCTGCGAACAGTCGCATATGCCCTTGATTTTTCCTTTTTGTGGAAGATAATTGGTTGTTGGGTGAATTCTGATATTTGTTGAGTCTCCTTTGGCACTGCCTGAGTCTGTTTAGACCTCTGTTTCTGACCATAAATGTTTTTTTTAGCCTAAATTTTTTTTTTAAGAAGGTTCTTGTCATGGCATTTTTTATTTTTTGTTTGAGATTAGTGCATTAGAGTTCTTTTTCCTTAGTTCTTTGCTTGAGTGCTGTTTGGGTGTGCTTCCAGAGTCTAGGGGTCGTAGAATCATTCTTTTGCTTTTTGCATCTCTTTTATTTTCAAAAAAATCCAAAAAACATTTGCTTATCATCATGCATTGCATTTTGCACTTTGCATTGTACTTGCACTAGATTTGCTTTGGAGTACTAGTTAGGACTTCATATAGGAAAATTTGCATTTATCATTTGAAGAAGAATTGTGCATTTCACGTAGTAGCATACCCTGTTTTCATGGACACAATGCATTTGCATTGATTGTTAGGTGTGCATTTTACTTCATGTTGCGTCATAACACCATTAGTTGCACGGTCATATCCATTTTTTGAGTAATAAAGCCAACTAAAATCAATGCTAAATTAAAATGAATTACACTCTTTTCTTTTCTAGGGTGCACCAACAAGCTTAGGTTTTAGGATCTTGGAATAGTTCATTGTAAGTCAATTCTCCAAGATCACTAAACAACAACATCTAGGTGTCTGTCCAAGTGAGTGTGTGAAATTCTTGGTATAACCAATGTTTCTTAGGATCCTCCTCTCAAAAGGGAGTTAAGCGTGAGGCAGTGTGAGCGGTTATTGATTGGGATGACCCCTAGTCATAACTGAGTAGCACTGGAGATATTTCCAGGATTGTATTCGTATCTGGGGGCTCTTTCGAGAGTTTCGGGCTTTGCTACCCTGCCCATACGGTCAATCCTGCCTGTGACTATCCGCTTGAGCATTGATTATATTGAGGTGACCTTAGTGGCCTTACCTAGGATATCGAGGGGGTACTTTGCAGGGGTTATTCTGCAAGTGTCCCAGCCAGGTTGGGGTTGGACAACACAGTCGCTTTACACGTTGAAGCCGAGGGCCACAATAATTCGTCACATACCTCCGCTTGTTGTGTATGGGAGTCTCAAGCCTCTCCTAGGCGAGACATACCTGCTTCATTCGGGAGCTCACTTATCCAACCCTTGTTTGCTTGCATTTGGATTTAGATTTTATTAGTGATTTCTCTGTGCATGATAGTTGGCCTAGGGTTTATGTAAATAGAGAGTCTTTGCTATTTTTTGAGTCATTGTGTATTCGAGTGCGGTTCCTCGCCGTTCTCGTCATTTAGTAGGACTTCCACCTTCTACTTCTCCTCCTCCTTTGGGAGAGAGACCTAGACAGTCCAGGAAAAATATGTCACACACTAATTCACACACCATGGGAGACTGTTTAGAAGATATTCCTGAACCACCTCCTCCCATTCATGTAGATGATGGGGAATTTACTCCTACTTACGATCCTTCACCTGACTTAACTGAGTTAGGTCCTGTGATTTCTGAGATAGGAACCTTGCACAATAGACCTACTCACTCCAGGTCTGATTCCCCATTGACGTGTTACTGGTATGGAATGTCAGAGGACGCTGAGACTCATTTTAAATTTGCCAGCACTAGCTACGGTAGTTATGCTACGTCTGGTTTCCCTACACATGATTTGACATTTCATGTCAAATCCGACTTTGATCCTAACTCTATGCCTAGGGGCACTCTCATTCCTTACCATGCGGAGAGGTTTGGGAGCACTAGTCACATTGCACCTTCTGTCCCAGTGGTGGAAGCTACATCGTATATCCCTCCTAGGTCTAGGGTTAGCGATCAGATTAGGATACAAGATCCGAGATGAGTGACGATATGTGGTAGCACGTATATTATTACTCAGATTCCTTCGTCCTCAGTTCCTAGTTCTTCAAATGTACATCCTCCACCTTATTCACATGGTCCTTCGAGCCGGTATATGGCTATAAGTCAGGTCCGTACTGCGGTTACTAGACCGATTGTGTCTTAGGTTTACATACCGTCTGTTGCTTTGGGAGGCTATGTTCATACTTCTAGAGGTCATGTTGCTACGTCCAGGGCGTATATCCCTACTTCTGGTATGTATATCCCTACTTCCAGAGCGTATCTTCTTACCTACAGAGTGTCTCATGGGCCATCGTAAGTGATGACCTATGGACCCTATTATGGGACACAGTATGGACAGGTTTCTTCACCTTATGGAGGCGGGTATCAAAAACCTGCTTACTCTCCTAATTATGGCTTTGTAGCTCCTACTAGTCAAGGTCCACCGTACTATGGTACTTCCACGCCACCCTATACGATTCAGATGGGTGGAGGACACTATGGCCAAGGCCATGGTGGTAATAAACCCTATATGAACTAGGGAGCGATTCATAGACCTCATCATCCTAGGCTCCCTTTCCTCATGACACTCAATCTTCCTAACTTATTGAGATTGACGAACGATCCTGTGGCTCATGACCCGGCTTGGCCTACTGTCCCTACCAAACTTCCTTCGAACATACATAAGTTCGAAGGCAAACCGGGAGAGGATCCAAGCAAATACATTACTATGTTTCACCTATGGTGCTCTTCAAATTCCTTAGATCAGGACTCAATCCATTTGAGACTATTTCAATGCACCCTCACAGAGCCTGCTGTGAAATGGTATACAGAGTTACCTAAGGGAGCTTTCGCTTTATTCGACGACCTTGCGATGACTTTTCTTAATCACTTCCAGCTACCAGTGCGCTATGACGTTGGTACTGAAATCTTATTGACATTTCGGCAAGATAAAGCCACACATATTTCTGATCATATTCAAGAGTGGCGTATATGGAAGAGGTTAATTAAAGCTTTTATACTGCCAGAATTCCTTCTCGAGTGGTTCCTCAAGTCGTTATTGCCATATATAGCGAAGGATGTTTCCACATTTGGAGTGCAGAATGAGGAACAAGCAATTTTTAGGGCACAGGAACTGGACTTGATCTATGCTCGGTTCGGTTTGTTGTATGAGATTATTCCCAATGCGCCTCATTCTAGTTTCGAACCCAAAGTCAAACCTGGACCACATGCCGATGGCATTGTGGGTTGTGCAAGCGTGAAACCTACAGATTCAGTTGCAAAACAAGTTAGCCAATTGTCACTCAACCAATCTGCTTCGGGACAAGCTACGGCTTCATCTCAACCCGCCCAAATGACGAATGTACTTTATGTGTAATCGTCGGACCAGAAGGGTAACCAGTAGCTCAGATGAAATAGAAAAAAGGGTAAAAATAGGAATCAAAAGGGTGGGAATAAGAATGAGAATGCTAACAATAATGACAAGAACGGTAGAAATGCTGGGGGGTACAAGCAAGCGAAATGTAAGGTTAAGTTCCCTTGCAAGTTATGTAAGGACGATCACCTCACTTACTTGCGCCCTTGGATTGAAGAAGCTTCGAGATTCTTAGCACAGGGCATAGCTGTGCTAACTAACCCTTTACGGCATAATCAAAATATGAACTCAAATTCCCATGACCAGTCTAGTGATGATGATCCACCTGAGGGTAGTGGTCATGGGTGCATTAACATGGTCCGTGCTACGAAAGTTGTGACTCATGCGAAAGATTACAGTTCGTCACAACCCATCCCAGGAAAAGAGCCTGATCCACTAGGGTCCCCTTTGCAGATTGAGAAACCTACGAATAAACCTAAGGTTGCACCTCGCATTCCTAAGGGAGTCCTTAAGCATTCAGGGCATAATCCAAATGCCCGAGCCACCCAGAATTATTCAGTTGTTGAGGATTTGGGCCATACTCCTTGTGTGATGTCTGCATTGGAAGTGCTTCAAGGTTTTCCTTCGCAAAGGAAGGCGTTTCTTTCTGCCCTTGGTGTGAACGATGATGATCCTTCCTCTGTGATCAAATTTGAAAACGCAAGACTTCAACCTCTCTTTCCCTACTATGTGTCTCTTTTGGTGCACATAGAATGTCTTGGTATGACCGTCAAGTGCACTATGATTGACGAGGGCGCTGCTGCTTCTATGATGTCTTTGGCCTGTTGGAAGGGTCTAGGTTCTCCTGAGCTATCTAAATCAGAGACTATGTTAACTACATTCAATGGGAGATATTTTAAGCCGCACGACATCCTTCCTTTCCTTAAAGTCCATTTGGGGGGGAATACCATTGCGATAGAGGTTGAGGTGGTTGATGCACCCCTTGAGTACAATCTCTTGCTGGGTAGGAATGAGATGTACAGTATGCAAGCCGTTGCTTCTTCCTTGTTTTGCGTTGTATGCTTTCCACATAACAGGAATATTGTAATGATTGATCAAATGACATTCAAGAATCCGCCTGTTACCGCATCTTCGGGAGCTTCGATCCCGATCGTTGAGCACTCTCATCCGACAACTAGGAGTTTGGGTGTAGGCATGTATCCATCCCTCATGGGAAGCTTTAGTTGTCCTGCACTGATCTTCATGGTAGGATCTAGTTTTGATAAGGAATTGACATCTATGACATTGGTGTCTTTTCGCATGACTCATATGGAAGACCCTTGGATTCTTCCTACACCGAGTACTTCGAGTGAACCTATCAAGACAAGCGTGTCGTTGCCTACAGCTATGATAACTTATCAAGCTAATCTCAAGAGTGTTGCAGAGTCGAGTCCTTCCTCTTCACGAACAAAGGAGGAGGACCCTTATGTGCTGCCGGCATGGGCAGTACAGTCTTCTCATGCCCATGACTACCTTGATACAGTTTTCCCTTCGGATGAAGCAATTATTGAGGCTATGTTGGGAGTTGAGCCACCATGGGAGCAACTTCATCATAGATCATACTTTCTTCCAGAGCTTGACCGTTTGGAGCGTGAGTATTTTAGGGCGGTTATTAGTAATAGAGTTGGTAGTCCTATGGTTCCATTAAGCTCTCCTGGTCCGATGGCTAATGGAAACACAACGAACATATCTTCAACAATTCCTATCAACATCTCTCGTGATCCTGGCATGATAGAGAATGTCTATATTGGGGTAGAATGTTCCCATGCTAAGATTCTATAATGTACCGAGCTATTCAAGGAATTCCGTGATATTTTTGCTTGGTCTTACGACGAGATGCCAGGTATTGACCCTCATATTGTCGAGCATGAGATTAAGACTTACCCCAATGCTAAGCCTGTTCGACAATGTTTACGTGTGGTGAATCCTAGGAAAGCACCCGCCATTAAGGCAGAGATAGAGAAGCCGTTGAAAGCCGGTTTCATCTATCCCATTCCCTTGATGGAGTAGGTTTCAAAATTTGTTTTGGTGGATAATAAGTAGGGAGCAATCCGCATATGCACTGATTTCTGCGATTTGAATCGTGCATGTCCTAAGGATAACTTCCCCACACCGTTTATAGATCAAATTTTGGATGAGTGTGCCGGTAGCGAGGTGTTCTCCTTTATGGACGGCTTTTCCGGGTATAATCAGATACAGATTAAACCTAAGGACCAACATAATACTGCATTTATTTGTCCTTGGAGAATGTTTGCATATCGAAAATTCCTTTCGGCCTTAAAAATGCCGGAGCTACATTTCAGTGAGCAATGACCTTGATCTTCCACGATCTCAAGTCTATTATTGAAGTAATTTTGGATGACCTCGCTGCTCATTCTCATATGAGAATGTGTCATCCATATCACTTGAGATTGGTATTCGAAAGATGCCGACACTATTCAGTTAGATTAAATCCTCATAAGTAAATCTTTTGTGTGAAGTCGGGTCGTTTGTTAGGATTCATCATTTCGAAAGAGGGTATAAGAGTCGACCCTTTGAAGGTTGAGGCAATACTTCAGTTGTCTCCCCCGAATAATATTCGTCATCTTCAGTGTTTGCAAGGCATGGAAAAATTCTTACTAAGATTTGTTGTCAACTTTTCCAATTTGACTAGAGGCTTCATGCGTCTCTTGAAAAAGGATACTCCCTTTTATTGGGATGAGCGAGCCCAGGAGTCCTTTGATGCACTCAAGAGAGCCCTAGCATCGGCCCCGGTGATTTTCCCTCTGGATTATAGCCGTGATTTTCTATTATATGTGGCCGCGTCCTTAGAGACGATCGGTATGGTTTTGGTTAAAGAGGATGAGGAGCTCCAAGAGCATGTCATATATTATCTGAGCCAAAACCTTATTGACGCAAAGATTCATTATTCTCATGTCAAGAAGCTTTCTTTAGCTACTGTACATGTGGTTCAGCGGTTGAGACATTATATTCTCCTTCGCCAGACCTTGGTTGTGACCCATGTCAATTTTTCCTCACACGAAGGATGATTGAGGGAAAGTATAATAAATGGATTGTCATTCTGTGAGAATTCAATCTCGAGTTTGTTTCGGTAAAATCGAAGAAGTCTTTAATTTTTGCAAAGCTTATATCGGATTTCCCGAGCGAGGCCGAGGATTTGGTTTGTGAAGATACGTTTGTCGATGAACACATCTTCTTAATCTCAACATTAGACCCATGGTATGGGGATATCATAGTATATTTACAAACACAAAAGACCCCTACTCACCTCTCGCGAGATGAACGATGACGATTACGTCACGTCTCTAAGAACTACCTCATAGTGGACAATAGTTTGTACCACCATGGAGTAGATTCCATTTTACAACATTGTTTAAATCATGAGAAGGCTGAGGTAGTGCTGAATGATTGCCACAGAGGGGTGTGTGGTGGTCATTTATCTTGGATTTCTACAACTCAAAAGATTTTGAGAGCGGGTTATTTCTGGCCGTCGATCTTTAAGGATTGTGTTGATGTAGTTAATAGGTGCCACCCTTGCCAAGTGTTCACACGTAATATGCGCTCAAAACCTGCCCCGTTACATCTCATTATCACCGTCGGTCCCTTCACTAATTGGGGGCTCGATTTTATGGATTGCAACCCAGCTTCGGCTGGGGGGCACCATCACATTATAGTGGTTGTTGATTATTTCATGAAATGGGCCAAGGCTATGCCTACAGTAAAATCTGATGGTGAGACAACCGCTCACTTTGTGTTCAACCAAATTATTACTTGGTTTGAGATCCTGAAAGAGCTTGTCACTGACCAAGGATCGCACTTTTAGAACCGTATGATGGAAGAGTTGGCATCCAAGTTAGGGTATAAGCAAGAGCATTCATCTTCTTACTACCCCCAAGTGAATGGATAGGTAGAGGCAGTGAATAAATCACTCAAATCCATTCTCCAACGAACCATCGCACAAAGTAAGAATAATTGGCACATTATGTTATACCCTTCTTTGTGGGCATATCGAATCGTTGTTAATACTGCCACTAGTTTTTCTCCATATTAGCTTGTACATGGAGTGAATTCAATATTTCCAGTTGAATGCGAGATTCCTTCGTTGAAGCTATTTGTGGAACTCTTACCAGACACTTCACCTTTGGAGGAGCATTTGGTTCACCTTGAGAAACTTGATGAGCAGCGTCGGGATGCCTTGGTGGCTCTAGAGGTTAATAAATGTCACGTTAAGGTCCAGTACAATAAGTCTGTCCATCCAAGAGTGTTTAGTGAAGGAGACTTGGTCCTTTTGTGGGATCAACCGAAAGAACCCTTAGGGGCAGGGAAATTTAATCCTATGTGGCGTGGTCCTTACATGGTCAAGCATGTGTTACAGAAGGGTGCGTATGAGTTAGTGGATTATGAAGGAACAAATTTGGTGGAGCCTAGAAATGGGCTCTATCTCAAAAAATACTATGCATGATCTTTAGCCAAGGCTGCTTGTTGTATACTATTGTACAGCTTTACTTAGTTAGGTCTTTTTCTTATCGTGATTGGGTTTGTGATTAGTTTCTGTTTCTTTTGGTAGATGTCAATGGAATCTTCCACCTACATAGGATTCACGGATGGTGCAAGCCGTCACACTCAACACTCAGCCTCGGCTGCTTGGGTGATTTATACTCCTATGGGTCAGGTACTATGTTCAGGAGGTGTATGTATATGACCATCTTCCAACAATGTTGCTGAATATAGCACCATTATTGAGCTTCTACGGGATGCCATTTTGCATGGCATTCTATCTCTTGAGGTACGTCTTGATTCGGAGTTAGTAGTGTCACAACTCAATGGTTTGTACCATGTTAGAAACCCGACGTTGTTGAGAAGGTTCTTACGTGTGAGATTGTTAGAACGACAATTTTCCAATATAACATATATACACATTTCAAGAAATAATAATCAAGTTGCTAACTCTTATGCTAACTACGTGTTAGATTGGCATTTGTCTCATTCACAATAAATTAATCACAAACACAATTTTTACACATGTAAATAAATAAATCGATCACCATAAATTTTTTTATATATACATCAAAAATGTGGTAATACATAGTGTCATGATACAAAATTGGGGATTTTTAAAGCCACCATCATATAATACATGGTCGTACAAAATATATACACTCCCAGGTGTCTAATCCTGTGGAGGAGGAGGAGGGTTGTGATCATAGAACGTCACTACAGCTCTAGCTAGTCGTCAGAATAAACGCACTCATGCACATGGTACACCCACCACCTGCCACTGCATGGCCTCAAGAAATTCCTCGACTTGCGCCATGGGAACTCTATGAGTCAATGTCACAAAGTTGGTATGAATGCTCTGGAGCGTTCACTCCGCATCCACACCCGTGATGTCATCTCCTCTTCCCCTCCGTCTATGACAAGGGAAACCCTCTAGTCACCATGGTCCCACATCTGCACACAAATGTTAGATGTCACTATGTATTGTCGCACAAAAACATGTCTTTTTTATCCCACATAATAAGAAAATACAAAAAAAATAAATAAATCAAAAAATTTAAAAAGAGTGAGGGTCGAGATTCATTACCTATATCACCATATGCTGATCTTGGTGGCAACGGCATATTCGGGTCCCCCCAAAAATCTATCCCTACATAGGGGTAGTCATCGATGGAAACTATCTGTCGTCGCCACCATGGAAAGAAGTTAGCTGGATATGGGTTGGCCACCCTACCACCCCCCAGTCTGCACATAGCATCTTCCCAACACCATTGGGCCAGATCTCAAACCCCGTGGAGAGGAACGTCCACTCTAGGGCTCAGTCCTGGCACATGCTTAAAGAAAAACATGCTCAAGATACTTCTGAACCTGAAGTTCCACACCCTGCCTGCCTTACACTCACTGAGCTGGTGTTTCATGTTGCTTAGCAGTGTAGTACTCCAGTCATAGATTGTGGGTCTCATGCACTCCACTGGATAGAACATTAGAGGTCGTGAGGCCTGGTGGAGTGATGCTAAGCCTGCTATCCTGCCCAGCGTTAGTAATATGGCCTTTAGGCCCAGCTCCTGTATAGCATTGGTAGTGACCTAACTCCCCACCTTCTCGGTTTCTGGATAACAGTACACTGCAATGTACTCATCGATAGTCAGGCCACCCCCTGTCCCACCACAGGAATGAAGTTTCACCACCTCCCCTCGTCTAGAAATCCCTGTGATAAAGTATATGTCCTCCACCTCTATGGTGAGGGAAATCCCATCAATATGAAAGGACTCCGAGTCTGGATCCCAATAGTCTACCAGCATCTGTAGCAGTCTTGGTTTGGCCCTCAAACCACCAAGACACCAGAACTTGTAGAGTCCGCATGCACGAAGAGCTTGTTGAGCCATTAAGTCGGCCCTTACTGCTTCCTCTACTTCACCATGCTCACGCTCTCTCCACTCTAGCACCATCCTACAAAAGAAATTGGAAAATTGCTCATTAGTTTATTGAAAAATCATATGTGTGGCCTCATACGCGACTGTTTTGAAAACAACCATGTATGTATGCGGGTTTGAGCCCCTTTTCGGAGTATATCCAGGCCTATACGCGTAAAAATCCTCGATTTCTGTGTGGGCCGCAGTGCTCATTTTGGAATGGCCTAAAAAACTCATTAGACGATGAAAATTCATAAAACTTACATCAAAATGCAAGAGGAGAGCATGAGTAAATACCTAGAAGAAACGGTAGTGAATTCCGCTGGCTGGATCTCCTGGAATTTGCTGTTGAAAATCATAGCTCAAATGGGTTAAAGTTTCAAATGATTTATATTTTTACTATTTATAGAAAAATTTTCAAATATTTGAAAATTTTTACCCCCTTTCCTATAGTTTCGACATTTTCTAACCATTTTGAACCGTTTTTTACATAATTTGTGATGTAGAAGACCCTTTTCAGTGTCGTTTCAGCCATTGGATTGACCCGTTCGTGTCGATCTTAGGTATCATGTCTAAACTGGCATATAGGTTAGGTTTCACCACTATTTGCATTTTGCATGACCTTATGACCATATCACCATGACCTTAGAGGTGAACCCACTCTATTATGTCATGGAACCTTCTTGCTGCTTTAGAAGTGGCATGATACAAGTGGTAGAGCTTTACCTTACATGGGTACCCTAGTTAGCGCCTTATTTGCATTTGGTGCCCATGCCGACGATTTCTCCTTTAGGGTGTGGGAGTCCGTTGTATAGTACTGCCATGACATTTCGCAAGAGCCTCATACTCCTCTTGATCTTATGCTGGACTATTTCCCTCAGGACTCCCTTATGTCAAGTTGTGAATGCATTATCTTGAGCTTTTCCTACCTTATTGAGATTTATGCCAGCTCCCCTGACATTGCGTTTCAGCCATATAGCCCAAGCTTGTCTCATGTCTAGCCATGCAGAGCCATTTTTTATATCCTTCGCAGCTTGATTTCCTTTTTAACGGGAGGGGATTTTCCCTCGAGTGTCGATATCCTACACATGTATCCTTGCATTGAGCATAGGTATGTTCCACTACTTGGAACTAGTTTTTTTTCCCTTATGACACTCATCTCCTCCTAGTTTGTAACTATAAATCTATTTTTTTCTTTTTTCAAGCTTTTTAAATAACTGAAAAAGTCCAAAAATAAAAATAAAAAAACGAAAAAGCCGGACAAGGAAAGATGTTATCTGTGGTAGTTGTCGAGTCGTGTCACCTTCGAACAGAGCATTATATATCACATCCATTGGTTGGGTTATAGTCTAACTTTAGGAGCTGTACTCATTTATCTGAGTTTATCTCCACCAACTGGTTAAGCTTCCAGTCCCTATGGAGCCTCTATCGATGCCTCCTGTGTCGCAGAGATGTCTCATTTTGTATATCGAGTCTATGATACCTTCATTCAGTCACCATACATTGTTATGCTCTTGTTTGAAGGAATTTGAAACCTGAGTCGGCCATTCCTCAATTATCTTGACTTTGCATGTCGGCCATTCCTGGTACAGTTACTAGTTCGTGCACCTTATGATCGAGTCCTTCCACATTATACAGCTTTGTTGAGTACCTCGTGTTGGATGATGGGGGATTCCTTAATGCCCTCCTTCCATCGGATTTCATCCCATCGACTTCAGATCATTTATTCTGGGATTGGAATCTAGAGTCCTTTTGAGTGCCTTAAGACTTGCAGTCATCAGTGGTAGGTTCTATTACCATCGACAGTTTTTGGGAATACATCAATGTCCCCTAAACGATGGATCCTCTCAAGTGTTTGACCTCAACACATTTATTCACACTTGTTAGTTTGCACTCCAGTACCTTGATTCCCATTTTCATTATTGGTAGGTGATCTCGCGTCTGTTAATGGTATACATTAATGACTGGTAATCAGACGATGGACTACTATGTTCGACCTCGACATCTCTATTCACATAGTAGGACATGTACTAGTAGTGGTTTATGTAGAAGACTTTCCAGATTGGTGGCATCTCTTATATGCTACCTCCTTGATCGTGCCAGTGTTCATGAGATTTTAGCTCTCGTGACTTGATTCCAGTATATGTCAGATATTTCCAGCCACTATGGATATCTTGATCTATTATATATCTTCAACCATTTTGGAGATCATGGTCTTTTGTATATCTTCATCATGGAGATTCTGATCTATGTATATTGTACGTGGCAATGACCACATATGTGATATCATGTATCATGCCTATTCATGGCCATTGTACTCTTATGTATCCGGGACTGCTATATGTACTTGCAGTTATATGCAGAGTTGTATTATTGTGCTATGCTGATTGGGTGGCTTGTCTAACATTTGGGATCCTTCATCACTCCACTTCTGGGATGGACTTATAATTTATTTCAGCCATCGTATGACCCCTCTGACCTCACACATTAGGGGGCATCTGTTATAGCAGATTTCACCACTCTAGGTAAATCACACTTTGTATGGCCTTCCCCTGTCCCACTGCAGACTCCTTAGACCCTATGGACCACTTTTTGTCCTTTGATGTTTTATTGATCATCCCTAAAAACATATGAAAAATGATATACGTGACTTTTAAACCTATAAGCACGTATATACATGGGTTTGACCACTAAAACCGTGTACATCAGGATGTGTGCATAATCCAAATCCTTTTGGAGTTTTCCTTGACATGGATCTGACTCATTTGACTCTTGGCCTTCCCTATGCCTTGAGATCGCTTGGATTCGACCTTTCATTACCCCTTTGAAAAGCTATATAAGCAACCCCTTGGTACATTGAAGGCATAAGAGAGAATTGAGAGCAAAGAAACTATAGTCCATTGTTGACGAAACTTATGCTTGAGTCTGCATCCCTTTGTCCCTTGGAGCACTTTTGTGTTCTTCCCAAGCTTGCCTTTTGCTTGTGAGCTTGCTATCGAGAGATGGAGGATTGAAGTGGTGGAGGCCCAAGTGGGGGATTCAGTTTCTCCGGTTTGCAGACATGCTGTCAAAGGTTGTATCTTGTAATATCTGATTTATATTAATAGAAATATATTTTCCTGTCCAATAATGTGTGTTTGAATGAATATTTTATCCATGGGATTATGTCAAATGCTTGTACATTATTAATTATATTTGCTAGAATAGCTCTAACACCATGATATATAGAATGCTTGTATTGTTTACTTGTTGTTGAGGAAGTAATCTATCAATTCAAGCTGAAGATTGGAAAGCTCAACGGGGATCTACTTCAACCGTCTGGAATAAGGTATGAGGTCTGATCCTTAAGTGTTAGACATTTAATTTCTATTGCATATTGGAAAGGATTGATTTCTAGAGTCAAGTTGTCTGTTGTGGTACCCCAAGCCATAGTAATTTCTCTCTGTAACAAAGGGATACTGTTAAATGAGTGTTCATTGACCCACTAGGAGGAATGAGCAGCTACCGAAGGAAGCTTGACAATTGTTAGAACTAGCATTTCACTTTCTAGCTGTTATAGGAAGCATAATCCCTAAAATTGTGGTAATGTTCCCTTAGAGGGAAGAACTGAGATGGTGGCTCATTTAATTCCAAAACTGACCCGAAGACCTAGGCAATATTATATATACCATCAAATTGAGCAGGAGGCTCACTACTTATTCTAATTTCTAAGCGAATGAACCTTGTAACTGTTGCAAACTGAAAATTCAAGAACATAAAGAAATTGATGGGGGGATAGCTAAAGTGGAATTATTGAGTTAAGTCTGCTACTGAGTTCTAAGTTGTAGCAAGATTGTTGTGTGGGATATATTCAGAGATATTTGTCCTAGTGGTTCAATGAACAGGCTCGGGGATCCTAAGTAAGTAATTATTGGCTACTTCGGGAGAAGGTTTGGTGGAATAGTCTCCTTTGGGTGTTTGTCCCCCTCTACATATTATCGAGGTTCAACTGTTATTTAATTCTGAATTTGTACATTTATTTGAAATATGCTTAGTAATTTTAAATGAAATGATTGGATATGTTATGTACTCTAGATCTTGAAGTTGTTAGAAAAACTACATTTATGTTTATTTAAGTTAAGGTTTAAATCTATTGGTTTAGTATTTTTCGTAAAGTATTCACTTAGCCTAAATAAACTTCTTCTTTCCTCTGCATGTAATCTTTATAGTATTTCTACAGTATTTCTACCTTTATTTCTACAATTTCTAAAATACTAGTGCTCAGAGTATTTTCTCTGTTAGTATAGGTTTTTAAGTATTTTAACTTTCCTTATAAAGGAATCTGTCACATAGATCCTTATAGTATAATTATATCTAATTACAAGGATGAAAAGTAGTAATAAAGATAAAAATCTTAGATAGATCCTTAAACTAACTTACACATTGCGCATTTCTAAATATATAAGGGTTTAAACCTGTAATCAAAAGTATACTCGGTATGGATATGTTTATGCACAGTGTAAAGCTTTATATATTTTGTAACTTCAATCATTCAAAAATCCATATTGTGCAGATCTAGAACCCTAGATACAATAGGTAAGCAAACTGTAAATCAAGTTAATAAAGGAGTTAGGTTTCAGATTTCATAAACATTAATTTCTTGAAATACCAAATCGAGTTTATCGATAGGATGCAGCACTGGTTACAGGATGTAAGCTGAATTGGCATTGTTATTTGTAGTTTTACTACTTACATATTTCAAACCTAATAGTTATAGGGCTTACACCTTTTATCTTAAAAGACAGTCAAAATTGACCTATTAGTGGGTTTTTAATTAATAAACAGGGGATGGATTTACGGCTCCTAGTAAGGAATCAATAAGATAAGCACTAAACTGTGTTATGTTTTAAGGACAAATAATGAATTATTAAAGTCAAGATTCAATGGTGAAACCCTCATGAGACTTTTGCAAGTCACCCAACCCTTTTCTATTTGAACAATGGTTATCAATGACAGTGGCCTCATGGCCCTATTATTTTATAACTTGAAATAACATTAAGGGAGGCCTTATGATCTAAAAATATTTAAACTATCCTGTAAAAAATTTCCCAACCTGCTAACTATGAAAATAAGTAAAACGACTATGTCACAAAATTGAAATACAGGACTGTAAATATAAACGCCTCATAGTCCACATTTCATAACTTTTAATATTAAATTTAAATATTAGTAATCTTATGTATTCAAGTGACTCTATGGCCCTTTTTCCATATTTGAATGCAACAGGAAAATGTCTCGTGACCATAACACAATATTGCATATACAATGAATGGAAGAGTCAAGCTAGATATATAACCATCACCACATTGATAACAGTCAATATATTTTTCAAAAAGCCTTACGGATCTGGGTCCCAATCGATCACGACAGTAAGGGCCACATGGCCATAATTAATTTACAAACTATAAAATGATAAGTAAAACTGATATACAAGAATAGGGAATTATACACAGTCACAATGATGAACAAGAAAACCATTCCATAGTATTGGTAAGTTTAAACAGTAACTATCAATAACGGAGGTCTTACAACCCTCTCCTCAAAAGAATACATTACGGGGGAAAAGACACCACGGTCATAATCTCTTAGGTGAACTACTATTGTAAATCACAAAACAAAACTATGAACAACAAAACAACACTGTATGCTTTTTACAACATCACATCTCTTTTATAAATGCCTCACTACTTCTCAGTTTTAACAACTTTACAACGTGTAAACAAATGGAGGTTTGGATAAACGAAACGAAATGCATCATAAACACAACATCGAACTTGATAAACAAAAACATGGAGTTTATACAATCCCACATGGGTTCCTCCTTTTTAAAAAGAATATTTATAGAGACAGTCATAGATTGTTACCAAAAAGAAACAAAAACCTATCATAGTTTTTAGACCGAACTTCATAAATTCCATCGACTTGACTGTTGATTGTTTTTCCCTTTGTTACATTTTCTTCCGGTAGTAAAGGGAAAAGATTCATAAAATTACCAAAGGAGATGTATCATTTTCACATCGACAAACAGGCCCGTAGATACCGACCCAAAGCTATGGGGTTAATTTACACATTAAGACACCAAATATTGTTCCACATGGCCATGATAGATGAATGCATAGGTCTTACCGGCTATAAGAGGTTCACGTCTAGTATCCAAACAAAAACCACATCGCATAGAGCCAATTTGGTTATCTCCTAAACACATTTTATCCCAGGAGTTAAATAATAGTTTTACAAAACCTTGTACAAGAGAGAAAATCAATAATGGAAATGCAGATGGAGTTTTTACCTTCTCGACAGCCTTAAATCCAACTAGACTCATCCAAACTATACTAGAATGAGGTTTATAAACTCTACCGATGTTTTTTTTCAATCTCGGACAGGTCCAGAAGATGTCGAGGGCCGAGTTTGTTGGTTCCTCCATCTCTGGTTGTAGAAAGTAGAACAAAGAGGTCAAGTAGCCGAAGGCCAAGTGAAAAAATGAGAAAACAATTAACATCAACTGAAAACCCATCAAAAATACAAACGCAGCCATTAAGACACATTAAAACCCCACGGTTTTGCACCCTATCCTATGCTTGCCAATTGGAGGTGTTAATGAGACCACATGGCCTACATGTGGAGTTTTTTATGTCACACCCTTTGCATTTTTATTTCAGCAATATAGATCCAACGCTTCTGCTTTTAGTCACATCATAAATAAAAACCAAAACTCTATGCATATTGTTCCCCACTTTGGAGCTTATAACATATGGTAATTGTAATGCTTGTGATTCCAAGGTGGAGACCTCCAAGCGTATGTTATATTTTAGGAATATAGCATATGTTCTAGTTAGAAATTTTGCATGCTAAGGATAGAGAGGGTATAAGTATATAGTATGAAGATCAAACTAGGTTAAGGTTTTGGTTAATTTCAAAACCAAGGTGGATCACCTTTCCTTAGCACTTGGTTGCTTCTGAGCGTAGGTTTGTTCCTCAACAAATTTTAAGAGTGATCTCATCCACCTACGAAAAGGGAAAAGAAGGTTCATGCATTAGTCATAAAGACTAAGTAATACTATGAACCTTTTCTTTAAAAGGTTCATGGGTGGAACAAACTAAAGGAACGAAAACCAACCTGAAGGAATGACAAGCAATATATGTAGAACTTTGTAACCAACAAAGTCTTAAAAACCAGTTTTGTCACATAATAATATCCTCTAGATTGTATGACATAATATTGACAAAACATCGTAAAACAAAGCATGCTAATGATAAACACTAACATAGTCACATAAATATTGCAGTTATTAACAAATCCATTATCATTACGATAGAATAATTATGAAGTATAACATCTCTCGAAACTATTTCCTAGAAACTTTTAAAGTTACATGCAGTAAATAATTTTTTATTTATGAAATTTATGGATGTTACAAGTACTATATATCAGTATATAAATACAAGAACACAATCTTCATAATAAACTTATAAACAGGATAAATTTAATCATATAAAACAAAACTAACCATTACAGATACTTATTTAATCTGACTTTAGCTTGGGAAACTGAAGTGTGTGCATGACTTTCCTCCCAACCATAGGCTTCATTTAACGTATGTTTTTCCATCTAAATCCGCCCTTGAGTTGGGCGACGAATCCAATAAGGTAAGGTTACCAACAAGAAATTATATTCAACATGGGATAGATCACAATCCTTGTTTATTCAATTAATTTCAACATACCCCAATATATATTTATTGCATGTTTCCTCAAATGTTTAAGATATGAATTCTTAAGGTAAGCATAAGAAGAAAATTAACAAAAAAGGTTCACCATTATATCAAGTCATCAATAGCTTGCATTAGTAACCTTTCCATCTAACCCCAAAGTCCATCTTGTTTCCTTTTAATTCCTTAATCAAATTGCTTTCATTCTTTCATTCTGTTGAAAGCATCATAATACTTATCCTTTACATTAATCATGACTTGATTATAGTTTGGAAATAAAGGAAGTAATTCTCATACATGAATTACAAAAATCAAGTATATATAATCTCAAATATATAATGGAACATATAGGAAAATTTGCATTTTTAAAGAGGGAAACCTTTATAAAAGGGAAACACATGTATATTTCCTCAATTATGTTGAACCTTTTATTTAAAGGATAAAAGACATATTCCTTTAATGTCGTATAAAGACCATGGTCTTCCAAAAACATAACGAAATATGAACAAGATTTTGGTTTGAAATATTACGAAAGCAATTGCATACAGCGTGTCAGGTCAAAAATAAAGTGCTAACAAAAACCCAAAACAGGTAAAAATAAAAACAGAGTGGAGGTTACAAACCGTGCGCATACCAAGACTCGGATTCAGTCACACACCTAGAATCAACACACATGTGGCCAAGGTAAAACTTTCATCACATCACGGATCATGTTCATCCCATGAATGGATATAAAGGGATAAATTGAGTATCGCAGGTATAAATAGGTAATCCAATTCACTGGATGCAATCCAACACGCAGGTATAGAAACTGATTTTAAGGAAATGATTCCCTCCAAATCGCAGGTGTAGAATAAAAAGTAAATTAATCTATTGATAAAGATCCAAATCATAGTTATCATAGTCTTGACCAAAACACATGCACAATCTAAGCATTCCCATCACCCAAAAATGGAATTGCAGCTTTTACATATTCAAATATATTGAAAAGAAATCACAGGCAGCTTGGAAGGAGATCCATACTTCATGGAGATCGCAGCACACGATGATGAATTCACAGTTGTTTGGAAGGGCATCCATACCTAATGGAAATCGCAACACATGATGATGAAGTCACAGTTGTTTGGAAGGGAATCCATACTTAATGGAGATCGCAGCATCAAAACTATAATCATATATGTAGAACCAAGGAAACCATAGTTCATAAAATAGAACGAAAAAAGTTTTAAACTGAAATTGCAGTTCATAAAATAGAACACCGAAATAGGTTTAAACTGCAATCGTAGTTCATAAAATAGAATGCCAAAATAGGTTTAAACTGAAATTCTAGCTTATAAAATAGAACGCCAAAATAGATTTAAACTGAAATCGTAGTTCATAAAATAGAACACCAAAATATGTTAAACTAAAATTGCAGTTCATAAAATAGAATGCCGAAATAGGTTTAAACTGAGATTGTAGTACAAAAAATAGAACGTCGACATACAAGGTTGAAACTCATGCATTCGAGTTTTTAAAACTAATACACAAATTCTAAAAAGTAAAACGTAGGCATCCAAACGTTAATCTCATACTTAGACTCCACAACAACGAAAAGACTCAGCGCAAGAAGCCCATGGAATTAGATCTAAATACATACATCTCATTGAAAATCGTAGGCAGTGTGTAGAGTTTAGATCCATACCAATAAACCTATTCAACCATTGGAAGCCATTCAACGCTGATAGCTCTTCAACGATCTGCCATGCACAAGAATTCATTTTGCAGTTTCAATCATCACCGAAATCAACGATCTGCCATGCACAAGAATTCATTTTGCAGTTTCAATCATCACCGAAATCAACGATCTGCCATGCACAAGAATTCATTTTGCAGTTTCAATCATCACCGAAATCTACCCTTGCTCTTAAATTAGAGTGGAAACCACGCACGCGGGCGCTGAGATTGTCAATTTCCCTTCAAAACCTGATTTGAATACTGTCTCGTAGAGGAAGAAAGCACTCTTTGCCCAGACCTGGTTCGCTTACCCTTCGAACCCTTCTAGCCTTGTCACAACGGGCTATTAAGCATCCCTACCCCGGCCGGTTTTGAACCTGTGACCTCCTTGGAGATAACACAAGCTCTTAACCATTGGGCCTACTCAGGTGCTCGAGCCATATCATTACTCTCACTAGTGAAAGAGGGGCTCAGATCATTTCCTTTTGAGATCGCCTCTATCCTCCTCCTCCCAAAATATTAATCTTTACTTGTATAACAAAATATGTCGTTGCAATTTCCATTTAATAAATAGTCATTTTAATAAATACTATTTATGCTTATCTTAGCTAAGGGATGGATTAATAAATCACATCTTATATTATTTATTAAAGAATGTATTTGTTTAAACAAATACTAAATACTTTTATGCTTATAATAATTAGTGTTTCCTGTGCCTATAGAAAATATTTTTAAGAGAGGGATTTTAAAAGTATTTCACAACACTTTTGTCGAAGCTATAAAATCAAACATATATATCAATATCATTGAATAATAATATTTCGATTATGTTGTTAACTAGACCTTATGAATTTACTAAAACCTCGTGGAATTTAGTTACTAAAGTTAGTTTAGGGAGATGCTTAAGATTTTAATAAACTAAGGAAGCAACTATAGTTTCCTTGACACTTAAGATGACACCCATCATCCAAAGACATGTCTTCCTAGACATTCATCCTCCCCCTAGTGGATTCATCCCCAATCATCGTTTTAGTCATGCACGATTTCAGTCTCCTAGCATTATCAACTTTCATCTATAATTTGATGAGGCTAGGATTCATACTTACAGTGCTTCTACTTACACTTTGTCATTTCCAGTCGCGTCCTAAGGGGATGTTACATCATTTCCCCCTTAGAATTAACTTTGTCATCGGTGTTCATGCTTTTTGTGAGTTTATCTTTTGTTCCATTTTTCATCTTTGTTTTGATCATCTTGAATATTTTGCAATTCCCACATGCTTTTATCCTTTGTAACCTGCACTTTTGTTCAACAAAACCAGGTCTTTCAAAATTTATTCAGTAATATGTCATTAATTCATAATCCAACTCAAAACATAAACAACAAGTCCTCAAATTGAGATAGACATTGTAATATCCCTCTCCCATGCCCTGGAATATCTTGTAAATTTTGCATATTATTGTATTAGTCTTGGTGAGGGCTCAAGGCCAAGGCCCCACCCAAGACAACACCTTGTGGCTCTTAAAGGTTAACTGTCTAAGTGAAAATACTTAGATGATAAAAATGCAATAACACAACTTAACAAAGGGCTAACTAATGGATAAAAACTCATCCCAACTCATAACGCCTTAGCATAATACTCAATCCTACTAACCGGAACGAGAGGGTTGAGGGGTTAAAGAAAGAACCCAAAGAGAAAACAATCCAAAGATTAAAGAAGACATATATATTATGAAAGATTACGTATGCATAACAACGGGAATATATATAGATGCAGTTATATGCAAGAAAAGAATTCCCTATAGTGGAAGCATCTTAGCAAAATAAACTTGAGTAGTGGAGCTTATTATAATTTTCAAGCACACTATATAATAATGAAGTATTATATAGTAGCATGGAATTTTATGCATATTGGAATTGTATGGTTAAGATAATTATA